>JAMKCH010001651.1:0-96913 GCA_023653785.1 Ophioderma brevispina
GGGATGTTCGACACAAATATGATTTTTAAAATGTCAAAGCATGTCCTATTTGAGTCGGATTTCGGCACGGGGACACAATTAATTTAATTGTAAACTTTCGTTTCGATAGCTTTAAAATGTTCCCAGATTATTCTTCACGGCTGCCATTTGTTCTGCGCCGTAAAATTACGTCAGACGCACAATTGGTCGCGTATTCTGTCCGTGACATAGTATCTTTTTGTGGAAAATGCCCTCGTTGTCTTTACCACATCGTTGCTTTCTGAGGGATGGCAAAAAGATTTATGTTTCTTTACGAAGGATAGGGTAGTTAGCTGTCCTCTCTTCCTCTGGTTCCTTTTACCATGGGTTGGAACACATCTCTTGCATGGATTATCTTCTGGCATCCTAAGGAATGTCCAAGGAAGTGAAGTTGGTGCTGCCGTACCGTGTGCTGGGTGTGGGAATGGATTGTTTTTATTCATAGATCATATGCATTGGATTGCTTCCACACTTTCAAGGGCTCTCTGACATGGTGATTCTGATGTTCCCCTCAAAATAATGTCTTTAAATTAGCCACAAGTTTCTTATACGATGAAGCCAAAATTTCAAAGATATGCTAAAAGGTTCTGAGAAGTTGGTAAACAAACTCTTGCAATTTTAAACAAAAAATTTAAGTCGAAATCTGGATCTCAAAGTGGTTTCCTACTTGCATGGTAATATTTTATACATACAAATACTATTCCGGCTCTCAGACATGTCTATACCCAAACTAAACTTGAAAACATTGTCTAAAGGTTCCAAGCGATAGTAACGGACAGCTGTTTGAAAAGTCTCATTTATTATGGACAAACCGGAATAAAACAAAATTTATCCCCGGCGGACACAAGTTTGACAACGGATTGGATTATTTAATCCATGGCCTTACATTCTGTGTGGAATGTCACAAAATTTCATTGCGGGCAAAATCTAGTTTTTCTTTAAAAATAGGTTTCCACGTATTTCATATGAAGAATGGGCATATATAGAAGGCGCGTATAACATATAGTCATGATATTGTAGGCCTCTATGGCAAGATTCCCGAATGGATTTGTCTGATTTTTGACAGAGATAAGTAGCCCTTAATTTCCTACCTTAGAGTCGGGTGTCAAATTATGTCGCCACGGCTTAAAGGATGATCCACATTGCTCGGACACATATATTTAAGCTATATAACAATAGAAGCTATGACTTCGGGATGCCCAAAAATAATCTTTTCAAAAAAACACATAATCGCATTAATATAGCCGCTTATAAGCAAAAACTTAACCCGATATTCGTTGCGATTTTATGCCCAAAAATATGCTTAAGCTTTCCTTCTCTGACCTTGGCAATTCGTTTGACGTAGGCGATGCACAAGTCGGTTGCGCAAAGCATCTTCCAATGTAAAGGAAAACCCCAAATCCCACTCCTATTCTCCTGTTTTGAATTTCGCCAATATAGTGATAAAAGTTGGTTGACTAGGTTCCTTGATCTCTGTAGATGGGTAATATAATTCCAGCTTAATAAGTGTGCAAGAAATGTGAAAAAATCGCTTGAATTCTCATCGCTTCGATGAATCGTGAAGTAGCGAGACAGAGCTCAGAGGCCGCGTGTGTTACACGAAAGTGTGAGTTTTTGACCACACACTCCAGGCTCCTGGGCATGAAAAAAATAAATAGCTGCCCTTTAAAGGTAGTTGAGGAGAGACCTGCCCCGGGAGATGGGTGGTGGTCAAAAACTACCGGGTGCGATAAAGACACGCTATTCCATTGATTTACGTTACACCCTCTTTGCTAACCGATGGAATTGCATGAGGTATGGGCGCTATCAGGGGGAGTACCGGTGAATATCTTAATCTAATTTTCTCGAACCGGGGGCAACAGGTCACAATCAATTGTTATTGACCTTTTTTAATAAATCCCTGTTGCTGTTGCTATTGGTTGCCGGGTAAAGTCTTGGCTCATCGAGAGTAACATGGCGGTAATTAATTAACAAGCGCCAATTTGTTAACCATAACAAATTGTAGCAATACTGTAAAGCAAGGAATTCAGTATGTTTAAAATACCAACTGAACCGACTTCTCTGTGGGATGGAGAGCCATCAAATTCTACCAAAGCTCAACAGATAGTTATCTGATCGTATCTGTATTACTCATAATTCTGATTAGTTGAGCAAATTTTAGAGAAAAAACAATGGTGTCTTCGAAAGCGCAGAAGAGAGCGATACAAGTGAATGGGATTGGTTTACTTACATTGACGATTACACACTTGGTGACGCCACCACCAACCTAACAGCCCCACGTCAAAACAATATTGACCTTTTGATGAAAGTGGTGTTGTTGCTTGAAAAGACGATTGTTCATTTGGATCTTGTAACCAATCGTGAGTAGCAGAAATATGACTCACCGTTACAATAAAATCACGATAAAAATGCTTTCAATTGTATATATCTTATATATGCCGGTCCGAGCATGAGGATCACCTCTAAATTCTAAAAATAAGAGACAATTTGTTGGGGGTGCAAACAGCTGTTGAACGGGAGAGAGCATCAAATCCATGTGTGCTGTGTATATATTTATATATTAAACTCACTGTTCAAAGGGCAGTATGTAAGTTTATGTAGATAGCGGGTTTTTGTACTCACAAATATTCCAGATTTATTGGTATCGCGCATTTTCTACATGCATAAAATTGCATTGTATTAATGGTGCCACTATCAACGCTATAGGAAATGTGAAAACACCTTATGCTATTGTGGTGATACCTAAAGAGGGAAACATTGAACTAAGTTAAGTATGTACCTTAGGGGCATGTCACTACTGCGTAAGGTATTGTTTCCATGCAGAGGTAGTTCCCCAATTTCCCCAAGGATTTAATTTTCATTGCCTGAGGTTTTTCATATTCAACAGTTTAGTGTGATGTTGCTTTATATTAGGTCAGTCTATTTTCATTCATCTTTGAAGTCGTGTCCTCTTCTTTATAGCCAAAATCTGCGGCAACAAAACTCTGTGAACATAACCAGACCGTAATATATATTGTATAGTGTAAGTGTGAGTGAAGTAATGCTAACATAGGATTACCATAGCCTTGCTCTATGGTTACTTAGAGGTCGTCCACAAAAAAAATTGCTATCTTTGGTAGATAGCAAATGCACAAAAATTGCTGTTTTCATAGAGAGCAAAGTGTTCACTAGAGGCCATATGCTATTCTTCAGTAGATAGTAAATGTCAGGGATGTATATTTGCAATAGCTAGCAAATGCACTTCAAGGATTTACACCTTAGTAGATAGTAAATGTACGTCCCTAGATCATTTTCTTTCTTTAGTAGGTGGAAAATGGCTTACTAGACCATTTAAATGTGTTTCACTAAAGACAGTGCTATCTTCAGTAAATGGGGACATTTACTATCTTAATAGAGAATTAAGGGGCTCTACATGGAATCTCACCTGCAAATGTTCCTTGGAGCATTTTGGCTACCTTCAGTAGAAAGCAAATGTTCAGCTCAATGTCGGAACATGCTTGATTTATTTTCAAGTATGATGTAGACCAAGGTGTTTCCGACTCTAGACACAAACATTTCCAGTACATAAAAAAATATGATTACTAAAGCATTTACTATTGGGAAGAGAGCAAATTGTGTCTCTAGGAACATTTATTAGATTCATGTACTTTTCTAGAGCATTACTATCTTAAGTTAATAGCAAATGTGCTTCACAAGAGCATGTCTTTCTATTAGATTAGTAAATGTTCTAATGAAGTACATTTTGCTATCTTTAGTAGATAGCAAATGTGGAGCAGTAGCACCCATATAAAAATACTCAATTGAGCTACCACATCTTCCTCATTCCTATACGCATTTACTAATTTGGGTCACAGAGCTGTATCATGGACAGAGGATAGATTGCATGTAAAGTGACAAAAATAATAAGAGCTGAAATTGCAGATGATTAATCATCTAGGGGAACGATTACTTGGAAATTGTGGTTACTTTTGAAAAACAAGCGTGCATTGCATTATTAAATTATGCAAGTCGTTGTTTGCAGCACTTGAAGACAATTAATTAAGAGATTACAATATGCCTGGAATTTCATGTGGACAGAAGAGAGTATATGATATAAGATGGGAACTGAATTTTGCTAAAAGATTAATCCTACCAAAATTAAATTAGGTATGATGAAAAGTATAGGTACTTACCTTTTATGTTTTTTTTTCTGTTTTGCCCATTTTGTTGTTGCCTGTTTTGCCAAAATTGGAAAAAACAATGTGATGGTTTGCATTGACTGGTAAAATTTGTTGGCCACTCTCACCATCATATAAGTTTAAAATTCACTGCAACAAAGTAAAGAAAGTCATAATAAAAATGTACATTGTCCCTTTGTCTTCAACAGTGGGTTGCCAGTTCTTCCATAGTGGAAAAAACAAGTTTTTTTCCCCCGTTTTTTTTTTCTTGGAAGAAGAAACAGGTTTCTTCCACTAAAGTAGAAGAAGAAAATGAAAACGTCATTAAAAGTTTCTATTTTATTGCCAATGACTTATTATTCTGTTTTCTCTCGTATAGGCGAAATATAGTGAAAGTATTAGAAAATACCATTCAGTGATCCGCCTACTACCCAATGCAGTTGCATAATTGCATGTGGTTTTTAAAATGAAGAATACAAACAATACGGGAAAGCACGAAACTGTACGTTAAGGGACAGTCACTAGAGATGCCAAGAGTATCAGGATCGTTCCATGAGATCATTGTTAAAGCTTTGAACATCTTCATTTCTTTTAAGCAAATTGATCGTCTTCCTGAAAAATAACCCAGGTTCTTCCCATTAAGCATTACTAAGTTGGATTCTGTATTTACACAACATACATGTAAAACAAAGACAATAATATGGGTGTTATTACTTTATGATTTGTTTTTTAAAATTAAAACAAATTGGACCATGCATTACAGATTTTAATTTTTCATACTTGTGAAACAAAATGTGACCAAACTTTTACTTGCAAGGGATACTAACATGCTGTAAACTTGTTTTCAAATTTCATTTTGGAAAAAAAAAAACAACAGATTGTTTGTCGTAAGGTAGATTCAAGTAGTGTTGATTTGAGTTTGAAGGTCATCAAAGCAATATGAATCGGTTGTTGGTAATTTTAGGTTGTGTCATAAACATTTCTTTATTTTTCCAGTTTTTCCAATTTCTTCCAGTTCTTCCGGATAGAAGAAGAAACTGGAAGAAGAGAGAACACCTTTTCAAGTGTCTTCCATTCTTCCAGGAAGAAAGAAATAGGTTTTTCTGGAAGTTTTCTGAAACCCTGCTTTAAAATAATAACCTCTTCAAAATGTTCAAAAATCTGTCAATTGAAAGCTTGTTTTGCATCCTTTTACATAATGAATATCACTTTTGTGCCAGAAAAGTAGAAAAAGATGTTACAATTGAAAATTAGGGTAAACAGGTGAATGTGATGAAAATAGGGATGCTGTTTTTGAGCTTGATCATTTTAGTAAGGGCTAATGAATTGTAAATTTTACAAATTTTGCAATCTTGAGGGCATATTGTATTTTTAAAATGTGCCGGTGTCACTTTAACAATTTACATACTTGCTGAACTATCAGTATATGTTGCAAAATTGCAGTGGTTTCGCTTTGTGTATTTTCCTTTATTTTACTTTGCACTGGCATATTGTTGCCAAATTTTGTTTCTGTCCGTCCGTACTTGCTCATGGTCTCGGTCGCACAGGTTTTGTATTCTTATTATTTTGTTGTTTTGTTGATGTGATGTTTCTTGATTTATTGGTATTTATTCGATGTAACTTAAATCTGGGTGACAAAAATATTTTTGATATTTTTTAATTTTTTTAATTTTTTTATTTTTTTTCTTGTATTTATTAATACTGATTTGATGGAAAAATAAAAACTGAAACTGAAATTAAGGAGGGAAACTACAATCTTAGCCAAAATGTGTTGGAACACGCCTGTTCTTTTTGCCCCGATTATTTGCTGTATTTCTCCTTAAAGAGATATTAGGAACATGGTCAAAACTTGGGTTGGGAAGGCTTGGAGCATTCTCTATCCATGCACCCCTCCTATCCCCACCAATCAATGTTGGGTTCTTGTAGGGTGGCAAGAACAAAAAATTCAGATTCACATTGCCAGGGGGGAGGGGTTCATTTGAAGTAGAGGCCTATAAAAGTGTTCCCCACTTTTGGCAGAGATTGTAGTAGAGATGAAATAAGCACAACAGACACAAATGGCAAGTAAATATCAATACCAATGCTTTAATCCTGCGGATTTTTATCCGATCTTCAGTGCTACTTTTTCAGGGGGAACCCTGAATTCAGGGTTTTTATTTGTCCAATTACAGTTTTCAATAGCTTTTGTGGTTTGTTCAATTTGCAGATCCAAAAAACTACACATAAACCATTGACTCAAAGTATTTTACAGGCTTTCAAAATATGCCCAATTCATGAGGTGTTTTTTTTTTTTGTAGAAGGTTGAAAATACTTTTTAAAAGTTTCCACAAAAAAAAAAAATATGAGTTCAAAGACTCATCACAAAAGAAAGACTTCCCACCTAAAAGGATTCCTCTACCAGGCCTTGCACTTACTCTTTCCACACCATTGGTCTACAAGGCTAGCTTTTGTCTGATGTCCGTGTTTTAACCAGTGACTTTACATTTGCCACCAGCATTAAGTACTACTTGTCCACACATTAATAAACTAGAATCAGCATCGATCGGCTTGTGCTATTAAAGCTCTGTTCTGTGCTGCTCTCATGTCGTATTATCAAATTAGAAGACATGTAACACTAAATCAAGAAATTGTCATTTCAATATTGAATATTGCTAATATTCACAATATCACAGTAAGTGTATCTTTGGGAGCCCTTCCTTTTAAAGCTTATTGAATTTTCAACTCAGCCAATCTCAGTTTGCAGCAGTTTGTTGACCCTTGATCTCAATCAGCCATGAAATCGATCAATTTACTCTCAATTTGGAACACGTACGTGAATTTTTCCACTCCGCTTGTAGAATGGCGAAGAGAGAGAGATAATCAATCTCGAATAAACAAGTTAAAGTCATTGGGAAAAAATTATTATTAAATTATAATGAACGCTCATTGATAACTGTGAAACCCTGTGAGACCTGAACTCTTTGATCAACAGATGTGTGGTGACAATCGTGAATGCGTGTTTAACCAATTCAAAAATTGGCGGCTAGTTTTTCTGGAAATTAGAGTGCATCAGAAGAAATTAGTCCCCAGTTTGCAAAAGGTAATTGATGTTAACGATATGATCAAATGCACTGGAAAAATGTATACTATTTCCTGTTGGTTTTGCCTCATATGTTCAGATTGTCTTTTACTAAAGAAAGTACAGGCTGTATGCCCAACTAAATATTTGATAAAATAAAAAAAAATGCTATTATAAAAAAATGAAAAATGGTACGAATTGGTTCCTTTATCATATTGGGCCTGTCTGTAATTGCCGGTAATTACAAAAATAGTTGAACATTTACAGACTGCAAAACCAGTGGCGTAGCCAGGGGGGGGCAGTGGTGGCGCCAGGGGGCATGGGCATTTGCCCCCCCCCCCAAGTTTTTCTTGCCACCCTGGTCGAAAGAAAAATGAAGGAGTGGGGCAAATTCAGTGATTTGGGGCCAAAAAATCAGTTTTGGGCAAAATGGTGAAAACTTCCAAATTTAATTATTTTGCCCCCCCCCCCGAAGTTCAACTTTTGCCCCCCAGAAAAGAGGTCTGGCGCCGCCACTGGGGGGGGCAGAGATGTTTGCGGTACATAAGGGTCTGTAGCTACATTTGTCTTAAGAAGGTGTAAGTTTTGTGTTTTGAGTGCGTGGTGCATGACAGAAGCTTCATGAAAAATGGTTATAAACTGTCCTTTTTCTTATTAATTGGTCAATATACTAACCTTTTGTATATTTGCGGTTGGCGATAATTTGTTTTCCCCCGCCTTTAGAATTTGGAGGCGGACGGTTACAAAAATGGTAAAAAAAAGTTTGTTGGTACAAGACACGGGTCGGTACATTCACAAATCTGTGCCCCCTCGTAAACAAAAATCTGGTACATATGCTGCCAAAATAGCGAGAAATCTAGGTTGATTGGCATATTTTGAAATGACATTTTGTTGTCATAATATCTGCCAAAATTAAAAGATATATAAAAAAATTATAGTTAAATACCAGGGACAATTTAAACCAAATTGGTACTAGATTCTGAACAGGCTGTATGTATTCCATAGCATAAACACATCAAACAATTTTAATTACATCACCAAATAGGATTCAGTAATAGGATTAGGATCAGTACAGGATTAGGATTAGTACAGGATTAGGATCTAGTACAGGATTAGGATCGAGTATGGATTATGATTCTGTACAGGATTAGGATTAGATAGGATAGATCTAGTAAGGAAAAAAAAAATTTTTATTAGATCTAGTACAGGATTAGGATCTAGTATAGGATTAGGATCTAGTACCGGATTAGGATCTAGTAAAGATTAGGATTAGGACAGGATTAGGATCTAGTACAGGATTAGATCTAGTGACAGGTTAGGATCTAGTACAGGATTAGGATCTAGTACAGGTAGGATCAGTACAGGATTAGGATCGTAGTACAGGAGTCGGATCTAGTACAGGATTCGGATCTAGTAAAGGATGGATTAGGAGCTGTACGGATTAGGATGACTAGTACAGGATTAGGATATCTAGTACAGGATTATTAGGATCTAGTATCGGATTAGGATCTAGTACAGGATTAGGATCTAGTATAGGATTAGATTCTAGTATAGGATTAGGATCTACTATAGGATTTAGGATCAGTATAGATTAGGATCTATAAGGATTAGGATTAGTATAGGATTAACCCTGTATGGATTAGGATCATAATATGATTAGGATCTAGTATAGGATTAGGATCTAGTATAGGATTACAATACCAGTACCATTCCCACATGTATTCTTTGTTTTTATATATTTTATATTTTTTGTATTGTGTAAAAATTTAGTGCCATTAATTTCTTGATATCAGACAGGTCTATGTAAAGCTCATGCAAAGCCTATATTATATGTGCAGCATAGGCAAATGAAACTTAAATTGACTATGCACTTGATAACATATCAGTGGAGCCCAAGGTAGTAAAAAACTTGTTAGTTTAATTACCAGCATATCACTACTGTTACGACTCTATTTTTGAGTATTTAAGTGAAAAGTTCCGGTGTCAAAGTTTCATTGTGTAAAAAAATATAGGAGGAGAATTAGGACTAACAAAGGTAGGTTAAAGAAAAAGTGTTATACCCTTCCCCCCCACACCTACTCTTATCATGTGCTTTTATTTGTTACGGAATAAAACACACGATAAAAAAGAAGTACATGTGAGGGTTGAAAGGTGTGCCAGAAAAGTTATATTGGAAACAACCGGAAGCCATTTGTGATGCGATCTGGTGTAAAAACCGCCACATGGTGGGAAAATTATATTTGAGTTGTACTATCACTGCAAGTTTGAAATATAAGTTCATATTATTCTTTTTCTTTGATACACACATCAAAAGTTACGCCTTATACAATCTGACAAAAAATAAAGTACAATATAACAGATTTTAAGCTATTTTCTTTATTTTTTTCAAAAATGTCCACGTGCGACATGCGGCGGGTTTTTCCCAGATCACGTCACAATTTTGATAGTAAACCGTTTGAATAGTGCATTGTTATCTTTAGTAGATAGATAGAAATGTGCTAGGTTTGATATGTACTTCCAAAATCATTTGCTCTCTTCAGTATAAACAAATGGGCTTCACTAGGGCCATCTGCTATATTCAGTAATCTTAGCACTTTTTATCTTCAGTAGATAGCAAATGGTACTATGTGCGAACCCTAGAGATTTACTACCTTTAGTAGATAGTCACTTCCCTAATATTGGGATATCTTTGGTAAATAACAATGTGCTCTACATGTGGGATTTTTAAACACCCTCTGCTGTGAGCCCTATAACCTATCAATCAATTGGCCTTGATTGCAATCAGCTTGAGATTGAGGACAAACACTTCCATAAATCAATTAACTTGATGACTATATCACACACATCTGCTTGAATTGCTCAAATTTGCTATCATTTCCTCCAACGACTGCGATGCGCGATATCTGTCTTGAACTGCTGAACAAATTATCTTCAAGCAAAATCACCTGTGATACCCAAAGAGTTAGCAACAGAAGACTCCTTAGAATTAAAAATTATTGAGGACCTGAACTTGTTGAAAAAGTAAAGCATGTGTAGTGTTATTCCAACTTGACTAGGGCAACTTTCTGGAAACGCCAATATAAAAACCGTGGTTAAATGTATCAAAGCAGTCAGAAATTAGTCTATTTTGATGTTGCAAAAATCTGACACACTTTTAACATTTGAAGAGGTGAAACCTTGACGGCATAGGATTTACCACTCTGGAAAAAACGTAGTAGTAGTAACCAAAGTTCTAAATCTGTTTTGTCCCCCTTAACAGGGTGGTCGGATTCACTTCACATTCACCACAAGCAATACTGCTGTGTGGAGGATTTATTAGAGCAAAGTAATTGACCGGAATGCCCTTCTGACGCCAATGTGCTGGTGGCCACCATTAGCTCTCCAGAGCTGACGCCCTGTAGGTAGATCTTCTCTTTAGTTCTGCAAGGAACAGCTACCCTCATCATTGGATTCCATTAGAAATCCAAGGGGGTGACGGTGTGGCTCCAACACCCAAGCCCTGGAACAGGTAGTACTGGTACTAGGATACCAGTACAGGGGGCCTCAAGAAAACCTGACTGACTAAGAAAAATTATTAGTATTTTTCCCAGACCGGGAAAATCTAGGGAACATTGGAAATGACAGGAAGTGGGTTCAATTGATACAAGCCTTACAAGCATGACAACTTAACAGCAATAGGAACTGTGATCAAATTGGCATATATGGGACAACGAGAGGAACACGTACAGAAAAACTGATTAGGGTATCTAAGGCAGAAGACAGACAGACAAACAAATGGGACATTGGAAATTTCGGAATACCAACATGAAATTTAAAAAAACTAGGTTAGAGGAATGGAAATGAAAAGGGTTTGAAAGGAAGTGAATGATATTTGTAGGAGGAGAAGAGAAGCGTTTTTGTGCAGTGACGTGAGAACAAATGTATGGTAAAGTTGAGCCCATGGCTTGGGCCACAGAACGAGCAGTCAGTGATGGCCTCCGTAGTTCCTTTGTTGAGATGAGTGGTGTCACTAAGTCTAAACACTAACACGACCAAACTCACTAAACTCATTAAGCTTAGGCTAGAAAATGCACTAAGTACAAAAAAGCTGCGATGATGTCTGGTACTGTTATATAGCCTCCATTTTTCTGATTAAATTTTAAAAATATTATTTTCTCAATTTTATTTGAGAAAAGATTCTCACGGGAAAAGCACTTTGTTTACGATTAAAAGGAGAAAGGGGAATACCCTAGTTGTTTTTGCTAGTGCACCTGTTTAGATTTCACAATAGGGGAAGGAAGGCAAAACTTAGTAACTGGAATTCAGCGTGTTTATGCTTTAAAAGATCAAAACATTTGCAAGATCTGGGAATTCCCCCACAAAATTATATATATGAGTGAGGTAATTTTAGTTGTGAATTGATTGATGGGTGCAAGGTCATGTTTATGCATAAGAATGATGTAATGAATAGTAGAAAGGGGCATCTATTTGTGAATAGTTAAATACTATCACTGGAAGGACTCTCTTCCAGCATCCACTAGGATAAAAGTAGCTGAAGATAGTAGCTTTTACTCGCCTTGAGGACAGACCTGACAGTGCCGGATTTATGGATATTTAATTCCATGTGAGCAGAGTGCGGTAATTATATACTGTCATCTTTAAAGCCGAAAGTGCTGGGAAAAAATAGGATTCAAAGTTGGACGATAGAGTCGTGGTGATTATCTTGGACTGATACTGTGGAATATTAATGCCGTCGAGGGACTTAATTTAACCTTGTCGTCTTGAACTGGACAAGATTACCTTCAGGATGACTGAGAAGATTCCTTGGGAATATAAAACCTGAGGAGTTTTGTATGAACTTGTGCCGCGTCATTTTGGAGTCTTCGATGTGAGGACATTATCATCGTTGAACTGCAACGCTTCAACACAGGACACTAGTAAAACCAAAAGTACTCTTAACTAATTGTGTATATGTATTTGTTTGGAAATACCAAATTCTTGAACCAATCAAAGTAACGATCATTACAATGTTTATTTATATAATTTAGATATTTGTGCACAGGCTCCTTTATTTGTGTTTGAAGGTATTTCTGACCTAGACGTCTACGAGACGTATAACAGTACCAACAAACTCATATGGGCACGAAACGGCTGGCCGGTGGCCGGAACCAGCAACTCCCTCGTGGCTTGCCATCTCTGCTGATAGGAATGGTGCAACACGAAATCGGCGGCCGGGGCCGGACCAGCACAACTCCCTCGGTGGCTGCATCTCGGCTGATAGGAATGTGCACCAGAGGCCCCGGTTCGAATCCCGGTCAAGGAGGTGCAATCTTCTTTAATTCTATCCCTGTACCCCTTCCTTCTTCTTGGGAGGCTGATAGCAGGGTGAACTGTGGTAAACAGTGTGGTCTGGATACAAATTGTGAATTTCTGCACACACGTACGGTAGGCATTGATAATCCATAAAATGATGGAAGACTTGCCACACCCCCCTTAATGGCCCCCAGTTGGGTTGAAGGGTATACAGGGGTCAACAAATTTAAAATGTTCGAATGTGTAAAAGCACACCACGGCGTTTTCTGGTCACCCGTCTCTCTCGGCACTTCGCATGTAACACATATCCGTTACTGCGGCACCGTAACAGGTCACATAACCGCCGTTGAAGGCGCTGCAGCACTCAGGTCACACTTTCGGTATCGTATTCCTTTTCGTATCGCGGGTCAAAGTTAATGTCACGCGGACAAGTAACAAACAAAGGTTGTTACCCAACCAAGTGACATATACAGCGTTACCGCACAGGTAACCCATTTTGTGTTACTTACGTAAGTGACATTCATAATTTGTAAGTCCAGACCCCTCGCTTTAAACCCAGAGTCGATGGCCTAAAAAAATGTCCACGGGAAGAAAGAAAAGACGTTGACAGTGTAGGTTAGACATTATTTTACACTAAAAAATTTGTGCTATCGCGCGATTTGAAGCAAATGGTGATCGTAAGCCTTTAAAGTTGCTCACTTTACCACACAAAAGTCAGATATTTTGCAGCGTCGACCACAGCTGATTCCGATTGATTCGGCCATCTTTGATGTTCTTGCTCTACATGCATGCCGGGAAGGGAGTACTAGTCTCTTACACATAATTAAACTGCGACAAACGGTATTATTTTCCTGTTATAATGCGATATCGTAGAATATTGCAGCGGTTACTGATGACGTCATATCGTACCGATGTGTACGGCTGAACCGGGAACGGACTGTGTTTACTAGTGCGAGAGAAGTGCCGAGAGAGACTGTCCACAAGATTCAAAAAAGGTATAGTTTACACTATCTATGGCTTATAGTTCAGGGTTATGGGGAAAAACTGTAAAAATGAGTGAAAAAGTCAATTTTGGTGTGTAACTGGATAAAAGTTAAAAGTGCTTGATTCAGTCAATATGTGGTGCAATTGTTCCTAGCTTAAAGGATGAAATAAGGCATAGTTGACCTTATCTGTTATACGTAGTTTTCACGTTATCCAACCAACTAGGTCAAGGTCAATAGAATCAATAGCTGCCAATAACTTTGACTTTAAGTTCGCCATTTTGGTTAATAACAAGTAAGATAGTCAAAACTAATTTCCTATATTATCTATGAGATAAACCAACAATTTGAGCCACATTTTACAAAAATAAAGCAACTTTTAATTTTTGACCCCTGTACAAACAAATTGACTTTTTTACATTTTTACAGTTTATACCCCATAATTCCTATCTATTAACTCACAGGTAGTTAAAACTATACCTTTTTGGAATCCTTGTAACCAGAAAAGCATCATGGTGTGCTTTACAACACACTCGGAACATTTTAAAAATTTTACCCATGTAACTTGAAATCAACTGGGGGGCCATGAAAGGGTGTGGCAAGTGCTTACATCACACTTTTGGATATCAATGTATAATAAGTACTTGTGTACCAAAATCATAATTTTACCGGATTTGCACACTCACATAAGATTATGTTCACTACAGTCCCCCACTATGAAGGGCATAGGTTGATTTGTTATGCGTTTATAATGTAGAATGTAACAAAGTATGGTATTGATTAATGGGTTGAAATAAAGGTGCGTGTTACGATAGTTTTCTATCTATCTAACGGCCGCAGCCGGATTGCTGTTCACCACGTAGCGACAAATGTCCCCGTTGCATCAGGCCGGGGACGCCAGACGGACCCCGCCGGACGTCCCGAGCAACCACATAACCGCAGTCAAGGGGCGACGACCCCCGCCCGGCATGAACTTCCTAACATGATGCGTCTGAGACTACTGGTCAAGCGCACGATGACAGTGGACCGGCAAATCGTGCACGGCGTTGGCAACAGAAGATGAAAAATGAGGGACATCTCCATACATCTGTGCCCTGGTCCCGTGCTCACGCCAGGACATGCCCCGGAAACCGCCCACACGAGCACGGTGCATGCGCCATCCAGTCCACCAGCAGCCCTTCCCCCTGGTCCAGGTCTCAGATCCATACAACAGGACACCCTCCACACAGGCTCCAAAGAATTCCAGCCTGGTTGAATTGGAGATACCAGACTGCCACAAGCGGCGCAGTTTATTGCAGGCATTCCAAGCTGTCCTTTGCGTGACAGGAAGTCTTTCTTGATGTCGGCAAATAGGACTCCTAGACACACGAAGTCCTGCCCTCTTTGAGGGGCCACCATCCGCTGCGCAGACAGGTCGAACGACGTCTCCTCACTGACAGGTCATACATCCAGTCTCCCGGCTCTAGAGGCAGGCCGACCCCCGTTGCAGCAATCCAAGCGATGCCAGCAGAATCCCGGAATCACACATCAGATCAGCCGTTAGAGCCAGATCATCCACGCAGTCAAGGCCCGCGAGACGCCGACCCACGCGACGCCCGGAACGCTTGGGTTTGATGGGGTCCCCCGTCGCCCATGATGCCAAGACTCCGCCCGAGGATGCAATCAAACCACGACTACAAAAAGATAGGGAGCCAGAGTATCTCCTTGGAGGATTCCAGTAGGTGTAGGAACTCCTTGTGGGGGCCCATCCATGGTCTGCACAAAGATATATGGGTTATCAACCCCCATGGGATGGCAATTGCCTGTGACAGTCTCATCTGGGACACCGTAGTGGGCGAGAACATGCAGCACTAATCCCTGCTACACTGTAAAAAGGCCTTGAAAAAATCTACGAACACAACCGAAGCTCCTCCTTGGAAATTCCCAACTCTTCCACGACCCCCGAGGGCCTTTTTGTTCTGAGGTAGTGTTGATTGCCCTTGCGATCACGCCACGGATCCCGCCCGAGAATGGGATCCATGTGAGGAGCGACTCCGCGGCAGCCATGGAGTTGTGATCTTAAGAGGCCAGTGGTGACAATGTTATTCCTATTGCAGTTACGGGGCCGCTGGAGGCCACCTCTTGGCGTAGAGGAATGTATGAATGAGTTGAAAAGGCAGCGGTGTTTTCCCATGTAGGTGTTATTACAAAATTCCAACCAGTGATCATCGAATAGTGGATTCTTCCAGATACTGCGGACTGTGTCGGGACTAGGGTTTGGTGTTTTCTTCTGTTTCTTCAGGCATATCTGAAGCTCCTCCATAGTGAAAGGTCCAGTCTGGATGGGAAGGTTTCGGCTATCTTGTGATTGAAGAAAGGTCATCAAGGTTAGTGGGATTCTGACTGCTTGCCCAGTAGAGAACTAAAGTGCTGAAAACCATGCATGTGTGTCAAGGCGCTCTTCAGTTGTTTCATTCAACCTTTGATTCTTATAGGTGGGGTAGCCTTCTTACGGTCAGCTCCCTCAAGTGCCTCCCGGCAGCAGCATGCTTGTTTTCAAGCATGAGGGCGTCAAGTGGCTTCAGCCTTGGACTTAACAGCTTCCTCAAGCAACCACATTGTAAGCCTTCATCAAGTGCAGCCTTAGCGGCACCAAAGTTCTGCTTGGAGCTTCTGGTGGATTTATACGGTGCTTCGTGGCTGGCATACTTCAGTTTTTGCTCTGCTTTGCTGACTTTGGCGTTTGAGGCAAAGGCAGTAGTCCCCCTCCTTCTTCCAGGCAGCACCTCCAATGCCATTTCTTTGTTGGCTGAAGTGAGGACATTATATACTGCGCTGGAGTTCTTGTCATCAAGCTCATCAAAAGAGTGTTGAACCTGTTATGTACCGCTAGCAGTATACTGCTCACAAAGCTTGTTTCCCCCACTACCTTCCTCCAGTCTATTGTTGTTCATGGGATCTCTGGGAGTGGTTTTACTTCTGACGATAACTTATCTGCTCCTGGCAAGAGACAAGGTTCTTCTGTGATCAGACTTAACAGCTTCAAAGTGTTGTAGGCTCCTGAGATCGTCTTTGGACCCCTGATTTTACCTGGAAGTAGTATCGATTTTGAAATCAGATAAAAGGCCATATGTTTCTCATTGTCATATCCCCTGATATATTTATATAAATGTCGGAAAAGGGGGGGACCCAGGATTGCACCTTGGTGGAAAACTAACAATTTGCTGCATAAGCACACACTAGTGTTTTAAATGGGAAGCTGTTAGGTATAGTCAACTTTGCACTGGTAATTGGGCACCAAATTTCCAATCTGTGAAAATGTGATTTATCCTAGTGCAGCGGAATAAATGAAAGCCTTTGAGAATTAATTGCATAAAGCACTATATAAATACGTGGATTATTTAATATAATTTTTTTGCTGTGTACAACTACATTGTAAAATGTGTTTTTAATTCAACATTTTCTTGTAGTCACTTCCTACAGTACATATGTTCAATCCTAAACAAACCCTCTGTAGTTCATAAACACTAGTGAGATTTCCTAAACACTTCTGTCAGAATATGTGGGATTAGTATGTGGGATAACTACAGAATGTGTAAAGTCCAAAGCACTGGTTTAAAACACTGTAGGTGTTCACTACATTCAATGTATGCTAATGTATGTTTTACACACTTTTATATAGAATTGGCAAATTTGTCTTTGTGAGTCCTTTGAATGTTACATTACAGTCCATACATATCGTGGTACATGGCCGATCTTATAGTTAACATAAAATTGATCAACCTGAAGGTAAAATTGGGTTTGATTGATGCTAGTACTACTAGTAGACGAGGATTGTGTGGTGGTGGTGTGGTCCCGGCAAGTCCGCATCAGACAGGAAATACAATGTGAGTGTAATAACACTAGTCTGAATACCATGCCTGTAACCACGGGACTGTAACATTTTGTAATTGTAACTACACATTCAGTATGATCTTGGCCTATAATGTTATGAAGGCTGCTTGTTCGGTCATGTCATTGATATCTCCCAGGTTTGTTGTACTCGGTATTCTAAAATGGTCTCACCGACAGAGAAGTGAAATAGAAGTATTTTTTAAGGCCCATGTGGAAAACTTATATAAACTACTTTGTGCTGTATTCCATTAACAGAATAAAGCAATGATACAAAGTAGGTGCCAAAATGGTATAATGTAATATTTGCCAAATTTTGTTGGCTGTCTTATTGAAGTTGAATTTATGGAAAAGTAGCAGCGGGATCTTGGGAATTTCTAAACAGCTGTGAGAATGTAAGAATTTTTTTTTCATTGGCTGATGCCCGGGTTCAATTCGAAAATTGAACCCAGGTAGTAAGTGCTGCGTATAAGTTATTTAGTCGAAGCGCTTGCCCTCATACAGCATTTTTGAATAAATCGCGAGCGCCTGCCAACGTTTGCATATGATCGTGCGTCAGGCGGGTTGATCTGATTGTGTCACTGGGTGGGCAGTATTCTGGTGTTTTTAAGCCATAAAGTATCGCGAATTGGGGTGTTAAAGATGACCTTAAAGATTTAAAGCTGTTTAAGAATGAGACTAAAGGTATGATTTTGGGAAACCGGTAGTCTCTTTACAACGAAATATTAAAACCAAGGATACCACTTACCACAAGAGAGTACCAGTTCCCAAAATCATACCTTTATTCTCTAAGTCGTAAATGTGGGTAAATTGCAGTGATGTTTTATCAGCTCTTGAAAATGAGCCAATGGGGAGGTGTATCACACATTAGGAGGGCCCGGGGGTTAACAAGTCAGATTTTATTGGCATATTGCAGGTATTGCTCCTGTCAAACCAACACACAGACTTTGTCCATCTGAAAGAGATGAAATACAGCATTGAATGAGTATAACAAAGTCAACATTCACTTTCCAACAAAAACCTAACCAAAATTATAAGCTTAAGTGCAACCCCAAGGCATAAATGTTGAAAAGTCATTAGTCCAATTTCGTGTTTTCCACAGCCTAAATTTGCTCTTGCAATAATGTTGGACAACCCAACATCTCTCTCAAGCGTAGTAATTATCTCTTAATTACACGAGGAAGATAGTGAGAGCTCATCTTAGGCTGTCATCACTCCTCAGTGCTGGTACGTTGATTTTGCGATTTCGCAGGCAGAAGTTATTCACCACCGCATCAGCGCAGTTATTATGATAGGGCTATGAATGCTTTCTTTTGTTGCATCAAGCAATGGCTTCGTTGCTTTTTATAAGGTTTAGTGAGCTAATTGCAACCATGATATCAACATCGCCTTTCCCTAGCTCGTTTGATCTCTTAAAATTTTGCCGCCACAAAGATTTCTCACCTTCAGCTATTTGGATAGTGCAGCGCAAATACTATGAACCCATAGCACTAACACATCCGTTCTCCATGACAGATGTGCCCCAAAATTAACCATGCAATTAAAAACACAACTTTGTTCCTCTTCCCATAATGGCACGGTCGGCCCAGTTCCTATACAAGTCAACGGATAGCCTGGCGTTACTTGGGTTTGGGCGAATCAAAAGAGATAGCAGAGTTGAGAGTTCGAGGGTATTCCCACAAAGCGTGGTTTCCTTGCGAGTAGTGATGGTTGCTGCAGCGGTGATTCATTAGGTTTTCATGATCGTGACTTCTTCAGGGCTGGGGGCTTCTTTTCCAGTGGCATAGCTAAAGCTGGATGAACATGACCTAGTTTGAATATATATTGGCATATCACTGAAATTGTCAGGGGTTTCAATCCTAGTTGTTTAATATGCGATAGCGTAGTCACAGTAGGGTGGAACGGACTGTGACCATCAAATAAACTAATTGGATGTTGTAGCGTTACCAATAGCCGCAGTTGTGTCATGTCATGTTGTGGATAATGCTGCAACATAATTATGCTATTAATGTGAAGTTGAAAAAGTACCCCCAGCATTATGGGGTGTACTTTATACCGTGATATGCAGGGAAATAATACAGTGATGTTAAAGCAATAATAGCATATTTTTGAAGAGTGCCCCCAAATTCGAAATTTGATATTTGGCACAGTTAGTTGGTAATGGTCTAGGAGGAACTGCACTGCGAACGAGAATAGAATGCTAAAAAATGCCGTTATTTATCATTTTAAAAATAAGCGATTTTGTAATTAAAATTGGAATCCCCAGGATTGACTACCGGCGGAGCTGAAAGAATGCTACGTTAATGTCTGTCCATGATGAAATAGTGCCACGAAAATGATCTCTAAGTTGACTTCCCTGAACCAAATAAAACAACTAATGGAGAGCATAGGACATGAACAGCAATATTCACATCGGAGCTGGTTCCAGCAGCGTTGAATTATCATACGGAGATCTCCGATAATAAATTATTCTAATTACAAAATTCCTCGTTTGTGACAACATAAGACATTTTCGAGCTTAAACATTCACAGGTATAGTTACTAGCCAGTACAATGCCAACCGTTGTAAAAATCTCAAAATTTGAAAAATTGGGGGCACTCTTCAAAAAACTGTTGCGATTTATGCTTTTCTTCTCTCTCTCTCTACTCTCTCTCCATTGCCCAAACCGTATAAGTGGGGAATCCCCACTATGCAAAGGGTAGTGAGAAACTTCTAACCCCTGGGAATATCATGTTTAATCATAATAATCGCTAAAGCACCCCTATTTCTATTTGAAGATAATTGGCTCTCACTTAGGTTTCCATCTTTAACAAAATTTCTTTCTCCATAGTGGGGCCTTACTTTTTTTAACCCCTATGTGGTCATAGGGGGTCCCATCTCAGGTCCCCACCAAGTCTTTCGCATCTCAACCCTTATCGCTCTCGATCCCGTCTCTCTACTGTGTAAATGAACGTATACGAGGGGACTTGTAGTGGACCCATAGAAAGAAAGAAATCTTCTCACAAAATGTTTAGACCGTAAAAGTGGGAACATCAAAATGTCCCCCCCACTAAGCATTTGGGTCCCCACTTTTACAGTGAAACAAATGTGCAATGTCCAAAAATGTCCCCACATCTACGGATTCACAGCTCTCTCTCTCTTCTTTCTCTTCTTTCTGTTTTCTTTCTCTTTCTCTTTTCTTCTTCCCCCCCTTCAGCTACCGAAAATTAAAACATTAAACTGGACAAGATCTAATGTCCATCTTCACTGAGGGTGGCATGAAATATAAATGCACACAAAGGCAAAATAATATGATAGGCTATGGTTTTGGATCTTCTCAAGTTTTTACTCTTACAATGAATAGATGCTACTATTTAAGCTTTTTCAATGACCATAGCAAATGATATTTATTTTAACTTGTTGTAGTTGCTTGTTGTTTGTTTTGTTATGTTTTTCATCTTTGTGTGGTTAAAAATTGATTTTTTTAAAATGTGGATGAAAATATGGGTCGGTCGGCAGATTTTTTTTATTTTTTTTATTTTGTGCAAATTTGCAGAAAAATTTCAGTCAAACGGCAGTTTTTTTTTTAGGGCGATCGGGTTACGCCAAAAACAAACTTTTTTATGCCTAAGCTGCAAAAAAAAAGTTGATAATTATACAGTTAATACAGGACATTCATATTTTGTGCACTAGATATAGCTAGAGTCCATTCCTAACTGGAAGAGTTGATAATATGGCAATAGAGGAGTGTTGTATTTCATCTCCGATGAACACCCACATACGATAGTTGAATCAATGACCCATTCACTATCAGTCAGTCGCAAAGTAGCTCGATAATGAAGTCATTCGCCCGATTCTGTTTCATGATCTGGTAATGTGCGAGTCGTTACATGGATATGAACAAGTTTACGATCGAGACCCAAACATGGTAATTGAAGTAATTAGAAGTAATTATTATGATTTGGTTTGAATTATTAATATTGATTTGAATGATCAACTACACGCTCATCGATTTTCCCAGAAATATGACATCCAGATATTTTATTCTTGAACCAAAAATGAAAATTTAAAAATTGTAACCATGTTAAAGGATGTCAGAACATACCCCCCTTTCCATCACCCCCTCTGTTTGTTTACTTAACATGTGAATTATTTTGAAACTGTATGTTGAGATCAAACAGCAAGGCTTTCTGTTGGCGCTACCCTCATTAGGGTATATACATTCATATCACATCCTTAAATTTGTTACCCAAACTCTATAAAGAAATTTAAAATTTTTTTTTTTTTTCGATTACAACTACGTGTCTTCATTGTACTTTGCACGGTGTTCAATAGGACTCGCATGCGGTCAGTGCACACAATGCGCCGCGTGTTTGAAAACAGGTGAAGTCTTAGCATGCTTGATTAGACTTGGCTCACCTGGCCTGCTTGTGTTAGTCAATAGAAAAGTAGTAACACAAGCACAACCTAGTTAATTACAATGCGATTTTAATTTTCACAAGAGATTAGTTGCTACCCCATCTTGTTTTAATAAACATATCAGCAAAAGTATGAAGTTTTGAAGATGAAGGATATGTGCTTATTTATGTACCCCCGGGCCATAGTAAGATATAATGTGTGGTAAGCAATGTTGGGCACAGTTAATATTATAAAAAATGAAAGATAATATTTTACAACGTGGTGTTAAACGTGTTATTAAAAACTTCTGAATAGGTCGTTGGCTGTTAAAGTTAACAACAAAATAATCTACATGTAATTAAAAGTTCAAATAACCTGAAGATGTACATGGTAGCAATATATATTTTTAACAACATACTTAAAATTAAATTTTTGAGTTTTAAAATGTTGTTCAAAAGTATGTGAATATTCAAAATAAGGCTAGGCTTGAAAGCACCAGTGACCAGTTATGCATAATTGCAAACAAGAGAACCCGATTTCTGCATAGCTAGGACTGACCTATTTTGGTTTGGAGGAAATGGACCCTTTTTGTGTGCTATTGGTATCTTTTTCAATGCCTGGACATGAGGCTAATGCTCATTTCATGGGTTATTACAGTGTGTGACTTTTTTCAGGCCTGGTTGGTTTTGTCAAGTTACTAATGAGTATGACCTGGTTTGATAAGCATTAGCCAACAATACATTTTAGATTGTATTAGACAAGCCTGACTAGTTTGTAATAGACAGTTGGTATATCACTACAAATTAACAGTCTTAATTAATCATGGCATGGTTGAATTAATGATGTCCATGCACCTGTGTACTTCTTAAAAAATACTGAGTTTAATCAGTTGACCCAGGGGTAGGCTGAACTTTTTGAATCCCGAAGGCAACTATAGTTGATCCGGAGACTATTTTTTTTAAAAATTCCCAAAAATTTTCAAATTTATGCAATTTTTGACCAATTCAAACCAGCATGAAAAAATAACAGTCAAATGAGTCCAAACAATCCTAGTCTTAGGTCAGTGGTTTTTGAGATGGCTTCTCAATGTCATTTGGAAAGCCATCTCAAACACTGACTTATGTGTTACAACCAATTCAGAATCTTTCAAGGCTACAGGGTCTCTCTGGATGTTAACCACTGAGCTCTAGCACCTTTCTTACTCTATCTCTGACTGGCTCGGTACATGTACACGCATGATGTAACCTCTCAAAGTAACCAAATTTTTTTTTGAAATACATCTCTATAAAATTGGGTGCACCTTAAGCTAATCTACCATGGTCTGATGGATGATTACATCATAAAGTATATGATAACCAATCAAATCGACAAGTAGTACCAGGAGGTTAATCCATCGTGCGTATGTCCTTCATGTAAGTAGGCAGTGTAGTGACACAGCTTCCATTGAAGTTATAGCGCTTATTTTGTGAACTGGTAATCTCTCGGAGAAGTTGTACCCCCGGGAAAGGTTTAAGGAAGAAAACAAAATTTCTGAATGTTAAACTTAACGGCTATCAGTGATCCATGAAAAAGTGTAAAAAAAATGTGTGAATTTGTAGAAGTAGCTTAAAAATGAAAGAGAATTCTGTAGAATTCTCATGTGGTATTTATTTTTCAATGACAAGAATGACAAACAAGGAAACAGCATCTGATTTTTATGATTGTTTAAAGATATTTATTATCATTATAGCAAATCATCAAAAGTTGGCTTAAATTATGATAAACGGGAAAATCTAAGGTCTTCACGTTTTGACCATCATTCAAAATTTCCATCTGGCAAAATAAAGCTTTACCAAACAAGGTCTAACAGCATCTCTTTGACAATCTACTCCCTGACCTCCTGCCAAATGTTATCTCTTATTTTAGGCAGTGGTGACACAAGTTTGATAACAACTGATTAGTGCCCCTATATGTCAGTTCTCCAGAGATTGGTTGTGAAAAAACTAGATTTTTTTAAAGAAACACTATAGCCATTCAATGAAATTTTGTTAATAAAATTTGATAGCACCAGAAGTATATATATATAGCTTACAGGCCCAGTTCACATAGCCAATTATTGTAAGAAAACCCCCTTCCAGAGTGCTCAAGACTGCAGAAGCTGTACAGGACAGTCCCAAATCTGCCCAAAACACACATGAAAAGAAAAATGCTCACAATTTTTTATATTATGGCCAATCGGCACCCATCATGAGTAGTCTGGAAGGGGTTTTCTAGCAATAATCGGCTATGTGATTGAGGCCTTCAGGGAATTAAAACAATCCACACGCAGTTGTCAAAAATGATAAAAAAACCAAATATTAAATATATTTTTTGGTTTTGTTCAATAAAATGAGACTTCCAAAAGATTGTGAATACTTCTATATACTTTGGTAAGACTCCAGCAGGACATTGGAGATACCAATGAAGCAAGAGTATAAAACTGCCGTACCATAAATTAATGGTCGAGCGGGCATTTTTCAATGCCTATAAGCATGTATGCTATGAAGTGTTGTAAATGTGGGTGAAGTCTTCACTTATTGAAAGTGAGTGTGTGATCCCTTAAGTAGGCAAGTTGCCATTGTGTAACAGGCAAGAGGAGCCAAGGATTTGGGTTATGGGATTGTAAAACTTCACCTTTTACACCACTTTAAGACTATAGTGTGTTTGAGGGTAAAAGGTAGTAGGTAAAATTGGCAGCAAGAACACACCACATTCCATGTGATAGCTAATTTACTAGTATGCTCTTAACTCCACCCCTGCATTAAATATTAAACCATGTTGGGTAATTGTCATACTCTTCCCCAACCCATCTTAGACCATAAACTGACTAGTTTTAAAAGGATTTTAAGATCCCGTTCAGCCCAGTTCCACTATTGTTTTTGAAATCCAGTTTTTCATAGTGCAGTGCAGTAGACAGATGTTAAATCTGGATAGTTAAAAAGGTGCCAATTTGCATATTATAATACCCCTTCCTTTTTTTCCAGGTAAGACGTACCCTAAAAAACCCAACCTTACCAAAACTCCAAATCATGAGCTGAGGCCATAGGCGGACTGACCATAGACTTGCTGGGAATTTGCACATGGGTCGCTTGGAATTGGGCAAAGTTGGGCTCGGTCGAGAAGTAAAAGAAGCAGCCTAATTGTCGAACCTTATTATTATCTTTGCCTTTGCGTTTTGTCAACCCATTATACACGGGTCACATTTTTTGTGATTCGACTCAGTTGTAAACTTTTCCAGATGGTTCTGGTCATAAATCAAATGCAATATTTTCAAGATCACAGTCCAACTTCTGTTTCAGATTTCTCAGTTCCAAAATGTCCCTTGGATGTCCGGGGTTAACTTGGGGTGGCACAGAGAGTAGGGATAGTCCAAAATATCCATGCAGATCCTTACTTTATGTAGTATTTCACTACTTGAATGTATTCAGGAAAATTATGATTATACATTGTGTAAAAGGAAAAAACTTCAGGTCTAAACATTACAATGGCTCATGTGCCAAACAACAGTTATTACGATTTCTCTTGGCATATTTCTGTATTTCACTGCCAAAAACCGTAGTAGCAGCAAAGAAACAAACGGAGGTCTTTGTTGGGTATGGAAATCCAGAACATCCATCCTTTTAATTTTTTGTTATAATAGTCTGGGTGGGATACATCCCAAATTATTTCATTATGCTCATAGGGTCAGCCAATTTTTTGGCTGTTTTGTTTTTTGTGGCAACCGCCATATTAGCCAAGATTCACAGTGAGTGAACAAACAAGCACATGTATATGGTTTTCCTAAAACAGAGAGAGACAGTCCCTTCTTTGGTATGCAAAACTGTGGATGTGGCCACATGGGTTACCGGAAAGCAATTACCCCAACCTAGAAGTTGACAAAAATAGACAAGTCTATGTTCCTTTCGACTCCACTCAAGTCTCTGGGTTCCATAATGAACCCTGTTCGACAGTCAATATACACGGCAAAAATCATCGAAGGCTAAAATTTGAAGAGTCTAATGCAACCTTTCAATGAAAATCGTAACCGTGTATATGGCATTTTTCAATCCCCTCAACTTCAAATGTTAACTGATATTCGTCCTGTCAATACTGATGCTGACAAATAAAGCACTGGAAACAAATCCCTTTGGTCTCGGAAAAAAGGCTTTTTTCCCAGCGCCAAGTCCACTATACCAATCCGACGGCGACTATTCTCTCGCCCCTACGCCGTGGGCGGCGCACTCCACCATCCGCATGACTGGGGGGCATCTTTTGCATTCTCGTATACACCGCGTTTACGTTTTACGTGTTAAACAAAGAAATCGATAATTTTGATACAGTTTCTGACGGCAAAAATCCACACTATTCCTGTATCCCATTTGTATATCATCTGGGCGGCTCAGGAAAAAAAATGGCTGCATCAAAAATAGCGATAAAAAGTTACAAAAATGGAAAGAACTGCGTTGTGAAAAAATGCTCAATGACACATGAAGATGGGAAGTCGAGCGTACCACATATGCATCGTTTCCCAAATGGGAAAACACCGATCTGCCAAGCTTTCTAATGAAGTTGAATGAACTTATTTGATTTTTATTAATATTTTCATTAGTTGACTTTAAATACGATTGTTGTTTCACAATTCCATTTTTAAAACTGGTTAAATTTAGGTCCCACATGTCACGTACACGTACACTTCCTTCCATGTACAGTAAAAACCAAAAACTAATCATCGTATCCATTTCAGTCTAAATACACATTGTAACGGTCGGTTCAATTTTGGGTATTTTCACGTTTGTATGATAGTCAAGTGTAGCACATCCATGCACAAACGGGAATGATAAGTTTGTTGCGATCTCCGAAATCGATCCATGAGCACCGGAAGCGTCATTTTGAAAAACTCAACAAAACCCGCATCGGAAAGATGTCACGTTTTTCAGCAATACGATCGGTCTTTGGGAACGATTCAATTTTTCACGTACACGGTATCAACATTCTGTTGTTACTTTATTTTGTAGGGATGTTTGATTTACGAAAAATGATTTTTCTCCGCGGCTGTTATACCATTGTTACACGTATTCGAACCATAAGCGCTTAATTCTAAGTCACGAAAATGGGCGAGATAACTTCAATTTTTACAACACCAGTAAGGGGACAATTCAATTTGCCCTGGAATTCCAGTTTAGGCCAGTCCCTGACAGCATCCTTCCTTAAATCCATAGAAATAAACCGGTTTCGAAAATGTTAAAAAATTGCGAAAAAGGTAGGATGTAAATTATTATTCGTTCGTTAAGCTCGAAATTAAAGGCAATATGCGGAGTGTGTGTACTGTGTGTTGGTGGCCAGTATGCACCCAGTAATGGGGGCGACGTAGAGGGTGTCTGCGAGTCCCGTCGGATTCGTGTATAACGATGGTTCAGGGTGGGATTGTTTGTTTTTTTTTATGCTGAGGCCAAGACCCCTCTCCATCATCTGTGGACAGTAATGTCTCTAGTGTGGTAAGCGCACTGAACTCTGTGCCTTTTCTATATTTATTAACATTGTGTGAGACGTTGCCATTTAGTTCAGATTCAAAAAAGTAGTTTCAAGCCAAAGCTTAGTTTTATTCCAATTGTGCTTCAAAATGTCACCATAGATTTATTATTAAAAAAAGAGGGCTAAAAGACAAGACTGAAAGAAGGCTGATGTCAGTTTAAAGAGATTGACACACGAGAGCGTTTACTCGGGGAAAATTGCTACCGCATGGAATTGGGGCAGTGACCCCTTTTTGCAAAATTAAAACCAAATGAGGAAACCAGTGTTTCAGCATCTAATAAGCCTTGTGTTGTAATAGCAAAACACTTAAGTAGTAGATATCAACGTGACTTAGAAAAGTTGAAAATCTACTGCTATTTTAAGCCTAAATCAAGACTGAACTACAAAAAATGGTAGTATCCTAAAGCATGGATCACAATATCATATCACATTGTGTTAATAAATGTTCCGGATGTAATTTCTGTACTATGATGGTCATTACTTCTTGGAAGTAGCATTTCCATATTATTGCTGGTGCGATCCATGCCAAATCTGGTACATCCTAGCATTCAGTTCAAGTGGATCAAATGTTGTTTTCTTTACCATATTGCTTGCATGGTATATGAGTGGGATGGGTAAGAGAAAGACAGAGAAATTTATACACCATGTAAAAGCATGAAGTATAGGAGATTTAAACCAAAATGTGAGCTGGGACAGATTCCGTATAGGTTATAACACAAAGTCGTTTTGAGATGGCTTCCCATAATGACTTGCCTGTTATTTGAGAAGCCATCTAAAAACCATGACCCCAAGACTAGGATTGTTGTATCATTTTATGCAGTTTGCATGGTGGGTTTGAAATATAGTCATGAAAATTCTTAGATGATTAGAAAAGGAAAAAATTTTGGTCCCTGTCATTTGCTTTATTCTATTGACAGAATAAAGCACGTGGTACAGGGTAGAGTGTGAGGGCTATAATGTAATTACGCCAAAATACTAATTACGCTTCTGTGGGCTCTGTGTTTAATATATCTGTACAAACCAAAAACGCCATAGGTCTATGTCAGAGGGTGTATGAGTCCATCCCAGAATGCCACCACTTGGGAAATTTCACCTCAAATAGGGGGTCTTCTGATCCCACAAAAATCCTATCTTAAAACATTTAAAACACAGCCTTTTGGGTCATTTAATCCACAAAGCGTTAGTACGTAGGATGTTTTTTGCATGATATGAAATGTATTGTGGTTCTTGAAACTTTGGAACACTTTTTATCCCTAAGTACTGAAACATGTGTTTAGTACAGACAATATAGGCACATTGCGATGCACATGCGATGATTCAAACGCCCTCCGTGTGCTGTGGTCATGTGTGCATTGAACTGGAGTAAGTGAAACATGACGGATCTATCAATTTCATCAACATAATATCAGAACAAATGGGCATAGAGATGTATGGGACCTTGGGTGTTGATTCTCAGGTGGTAGTGCAGGCCACAGGCCAAAATGATTGGAAACCTCCAGGTTAAGTTCTAACGTTTGAAGTATTCTGTGTCGTCCATTGGTGAGCCTACATTTGACTAAGACGTCTCGTATAATGCATCTATTGGCCTTGTCCATATCGTAATTCCGTGCGTTTGATGTTGATATCTTCGTAAAGTGTTCAGAAGAACTTTCAAGAATGTACGAGGGTTTACTGCAATAAGGCCCCATCTCAATAGCTGCCATTTTGACAGGTGTTGTTCTTATTAAGTGTTGCACTAAACCTCTGCCAACTCTAACACCTGGCAGCTATTGCAGATGTGGACCTTTTTGCCCTAAACCCTCAGTATGTTTCTGTTCTTGAGCAGTGATTTGACCTTGCCTTTAAAAAGGGGCAACAAGAGATTTGAGGCCCCAAATATTGTGTCATAATAATAATTTCAATGGGATTAGACACTCAATAGATTTCTTAACCTTGTATTATGCTACAAAAAAAGGTGATTTTGATCTTGCGTATATTTCAAAATGTAAAGCATAGGCTGAATTTTCGTATTTGCTCCTATACAAAATTATAAATTGCACAATTTTTGTAACAAGGTCATCATTTCTCAGCTTAGTTTCCTTTCATATGGGGGATATTTTTTATGGAAAGCTTTACAACCGGTGCGGGGCAAAAATCAGAACTTTTGATTTTTTAGGGACACCTGATACATGAAATCTCTCGTTGTAACCTTTAATGTAAAAAAGGTAAATTGAAAACTGTAACCTCATCGAGAACCAGTTTTAATGATTTTGTGAGCGACTTTAATATTAAATTCATAAAAAGCATGAAGTAGTATTCCATTTCACTGACAAGCATGCAAATAACAAGTGCTTAATAAATTTAAATTGATTTAATCTGCATCTAGTTATTAGTTGGTAGAAATTGTTTAAACTCAAGCATTTTCCAATCATATTTTTTTCTTAAATGGTACGTTAATGTTAATTTTAATCACACCTCTGGATTCAGAGTCCCTTCGTTTAACTCAAATCAGATATTAAATTGAATCTTTTTTAAATGACACAAGCGGGTGGTCCATTACTATCAAAATTTAATTTTGAATGCACGTTTTTTGTGGGTTGCGATCATCAAATTTTTCAGCAAAAATTCCTGGATGACAGAAATAAATCTGCATAGTTGTTAGTGTCGAAAATCCGTTAAACTTTAAAGCCATTTTCTCAATCATTTTTTTTCCTTAAAATGGTACCCTAAATATTCATTGTAATTTTTGATGAAAATTCAAGTTTGAGCGCATAAATTTTTCAGTAGAATTTTCACAGATTGTGCACGAATAAAACTCGCTACTTGCAATAAAGAGCTTTTCTCAATGTTCACATCATCATTACCTGCGGGAAGAAATTATTTGCAACAATTACACAATCAAAATGTTGAGAATTTCTCAAAAAATTCCATCTAATAGTCTCTAAAAACACATGTGACATTTTAGTCTAAGAAAGTAAGGAACTGGTAGTTTGCCTCATTACTTTATGATTTCTTCTTAGAATCCACAAGCTCCAGGGCTAGAATTCGGGCAAGAATCCGAGAATCGATTCTCGCAAAGATTCTTGTAATTGATTTTCAGTTAATCCAATGTTTGATTCTCGTAACTAAGATTTTTAACACAGTAGCGATTATATGATTCACACAAAATTTATTTGTGATACATCACGACTGATTCTCGTACTCAGGGTACGAATTCTACCCGAAGCTAGGCGACGAAAAAACCCCGTTTTTATGGGCCCGATCGACACGGATTGTTTCAGTTTGCAGGAATTTTTTTTTTTGAGTTTTCTTCGTCCAAAATCGTGTAAAATCAGCCCTGTTTTTTATCACAAATTTTCAATTTTGTGCTACTTTTTATAGAAAATTTTGTAAAAAAAAATGTTCATTCTTCAGATTTGGGCAATTTTAGGCCAATTTGACCTCCAGAAAAACAACAAAGAAAAATTCCCTCCCACCGGCCCCTACTTGGAAAGGTCCGCTCTGCCCGAAAACGTGTTTTTTTTTTTCGTTGCTTAACCCATTTACAGTATAACACCAAACCTCACTTTCACGATATCCTTCTGTGAGATGGTAGCTGGCATTAATTTAGATATATAGGACAAACCATATTTACAGCATGTCCACTGATGTAACAGCAATGTTGAGAGCTGTTTCTTCTGCGGGTTCCGGGTTTAATGGCCCGATGTGGTTCCCCGGCATTCGTAAAAGGCGACTAAATGGGGCCCCCCTGCGGGTTCGGTAAGATTGGCCCAGGTTTTCCCTGCCTTTCGTAAAAGGCGACTAAAGGGGCAACTCGTCTGTTTTTGAACAACGGGTTGTATGTTAAATGTAGGATTATATTATAAATGTGTAATGATTTTTCGACTGGGTGTAATTGTATTATTAAGATGCTTCAATTTGTATTACTCGGTTTAAGTACTGTAGCTTAAAGGGTGCATTAACATGAAAAACAAACAATTTATCATTACATTTGTACATATGTAGGACCCACCTATTTTATGATTTTTTGTAATGATAATAGTGCAATGTATTAGGTTTCTACTGTAATAATTGTTTATGTAATTTAAAAATCTATAAGTTTGGGGCATAATGGCCCAATTCGTATTGGAGCCATTTATAAATGTACATGTATGAGACAATCTATTTGGTCTGTAAGGGGATCTCATGTTTGCTTGTTCTGATGTGATTTGGTCGATTATCTGTATTTTAAGTTGAAGTTTTTTGCTTGTACATGGATGAGTGATGACCTTTTCATCAGTCGATGATGTTTAGTAGTGTAAAATATATTATCAGTATATCTTTGAACACTTGTTTTTATTGATGCATGTTTTCTAAGTTTATCTTTGCAATTAGTTTGGTTTATCTTGTGTTGTACGATAGGTGATGCTCGGGTTCATCACTGTATGAATGTGTATCCTTTTGTAATTTTTAATATGTAATTTGAATTGAAAGGAAGTTTTTAATATTGTGTTGTGTTTTATATTTAAATGTTAAAAAATGACAAATTTAATGACACGATATAACACATCGTTGTTGAGTTGTCGTTAAACTTTAATACTCACTCACTCACTCCTGTTTCTGCTTGATATCCGGGGCGGGGGAACTCAAGTAAAAAGTATACACACTCGTGACAGAAAATGCTTAAAGGGGTGTTTTGGCAGTTAAGGAGATAAAACACTGATATTGGAAAAAGGAGGTAGTTTTATCTGATCATTTAGCTTTATCTTTGCGTTAGTAGTTTTACAACACTTACCATATTTTGCTTATTTTGCACTTTCCCTTTCGGCATCTCCTTGTTGTTATAAATGGAAGGGGTACAAAATTCCCTGCAGAACTCTATGGGGACGGAGACATATACCACTCCCTATGAAAGGGAACCACCCTATGCAAAATAAAAGCATATTTTGAAATCATATCATGGAAATATTTTTTTAATATTTTTTGCAAAGAAATCCTTGTATTACAATTGTTGACCTTTCTTGAATAAACAAATGACCCTTTTAGCTTATTTTCCGAAATATCTTGGAAAGGAAGCACCACACCATGTGACCCCATTGACTTTTTTTACTACTCCTGTTACCTAAGGAATAATTTAAGCTATATTACATTAATTTAGGCATTTCACACATTTGACCCCCATATATTACCCCTCTCCTGGCTACACGCCACAACGGGTCTCCGGCACACTTCCATATTGCAAATTTATATTTTTCTCTGAAACATTTTTCTCCGTATTTCGCTATTGGTATCTTTTTTGTTTGACCAAAACCTTCTGGGCTGATGGTCTAATCCGCACATTGATGTCAGTCATTATTGTTTGCTTCCACGAAATCCGCAAATAGCCAGTATTGCTGTGAATGTGAGTGAATCTGGCCACCCCCCGTTAGTGGAGACAAAACTGGATTAAAACTTTAGCTTACTGCTACTCAATTGATTTGGTAAATTGATATAGAAGCGCGGAGGAAAATGGCTAGCACAGAACTAAATAAAGACGAAAATACACTGTCTCGAACCCGGAGCCTCTCGCTTTCTAGGCGTGAGTAATACCACTGGCCACAGAGGCCTGTGTTAATGTGGAGTACCAGTAACGAGCACTAATGTATTTCATTCTCTATTTCAGAGTTCAAGCGGCCTTATTATATTTTTGGACCCAACAATCTTCGTTTGTGGGTCCTTAGGACTGGGGTGTTGAAGCCAATGGTTTTGTTACTGTGTTGTTTTATCTTATATCGTAATTGTCCTTGAAATTTGGCATGTGTGTTTGGATGACGTGGGGAAATAATTGAGCGTTTTCGTTTACCGATAATAAGGTTGGGAAAGACAAGTTTAGGGTCTAAACACACAATTGGTTGAATTTGTTCGTGATTGTCATTACAGCCCTTTTTGGATGTGGTGGCATTGTAAATTGCCATGAGAGCGGGTTGGGCTGCAATCAATCACAGTAAGCCTCGGGCAAGCTTCCCTTATCACTCACTTGTCCTCCATGTAGCTGCTTTGTAGCCTTGATGCATTTGCATTACCCTTAGTTGTGTCATCGTGTGTTGCAATGTGTTTTTTACACTAATTAGGGTCACTTAACCTTGCAAGACACATTCCATGTCTTTTGACATTTCCAGGCTCAACACCCTTTCTGGTCAGATATTATATGCTAGTACAATAGTTTTTCTGCACATGAGTACTTTTGAAAATGGTTTATTTCCTCATAATGTATAGTTGTGTTTTTTCCTGATAACCCATTGTATGCACCCAATCAAATTTGACACTTGAACTGGCTCAATTAATTAATTATTCTGGTCAGTCAGATAGTATAATATCCTCTAACCCCAGTAAAAAACATTCTTTCTTCTCATTTAAAATAACGGTCTGAATTTGCCTGATCCACTAACTTTCGTGTGTGTTATGGTGTGTGTTGGCATCGCGTGTTGTGTGTGCAATGTGCGTTCATGCGTGTGTGGATGTGCCTGTGGCGTGCATGCGTGGTGTTGTGTGTCCTGTATGTGTGTCTATGTCTGTATGCCGTCTTGCCTGGTCTCTCGCTGCATTTTTGTAGGTGTGTGTCTACATGTATGTGTGTTGTAAAACACTGTCAATAGTATTTTAATTTGCCACGAAATTGTTCAAAACCGCATTTCCTGACTCAAATTTTGAAGCTGTGACTTTGGAATATTTCCAAGCCTTTCTCCTCAACAACCCAAGTAAATATTTATTATTGGAACAATGTATTAACAGATTAACAATTGCTCAAAGCAATCAGAAAAAACCAATTTGTATGTACCAGGAGCCGTAGCCAGGATTTTTTTTACGGGGTGTGCTGGTCCTCGAAAAGTGGAACTTTTTGGAAAAATGGACCCTAAACCCCCCTAAAATGGGCATGGTCAATTTTTGAACGTTTTGAACACCTCACCATCACCAAAGTGTCTTTTTCGTCATATTGTCTCTTAATTTTGGACCTTTTTATCAAAAACTGGCAAAATGTGGACCTTTTTTCCATCATTGTTGAAATTGGGGTGCACCGCACCCCCTCCCCCACGCAACTCCCCTGCATACGGGCCCTGTTATGTACATATTTGTACATGTGGTGTGTGGTGTGCCATCGGTGTAGTCTGTGATGTATTTTCTCCCCATCATCTAAGGAGGGAACCCTCAAGGGTTAAGTTAGAAATTTAATTAAAAGGGCATTAAAGGTATATCCAGAACTTTTCATTCCAATATCACAGCCCCATCTGTCAAGCAGTGTGATATCCTAATATTTTTCTGAAACAATAACTTGAAATGGTGTTTTTTTTTTTTAAACAGGGATGGATTTTCGCATCATTTTTGAGGAAGAGCGCCCTAAAGGGTTAAGCTTACAAATTAAAGGGGCAATATGCAGGGTAATTAATGGAGTTCGATGAGTTTATGTTTTTATAGTTTTTTTGTTATGTTGGGTGGAAATAATGGATTGAAGTTCATCAATGTGTTGTTTTTTAGAGTTATTTGTTGGTGAGTAAATTTTTTGAAAAAAAAAAAGTGTTTGATTTTTTTTTTATGGAATGTACCTTTTCATCATTTGAGGAAAACACCTTCAAATTGATTTAATGGGCATTATGCAGTTTGTCAAAAATTTTGAGTTCCATTGATGATTTGTGTTGAGGGTGTTTTTGCTGTTTTGGTGAGTTATGGATTGAGTTCAAGATGAGTTATTTTCCTTAGAGTTTATTTTTGGTGAGTTAGGATGGAGTTAATCAACTAGTTATGTTCAAGTTTTTAAGAGTTATTTTTGGTGATTTTATGGTAGTTCTTGACTGAGTATGTTTTTAGGAGTTTTTGTGGTGTTTGGTGAGTTATAAAATGGAGCCTTCAATGATTTTTAAGCATTATTTGTTAGTGAGGTATGAATGGATTTCATTGATATTATGTTCTTAGAGTTTTTTGGTGAGGTTAGTGAATGGAGTTTATTTTTGGTGAGTTATGAGTTCATCGCGTAAGTTATGGTTTAGAGTTTTTTGATATATTTTGGTGAGTTTATAAATGAGAGCCCATGAAGGAGTAATATAGTTTATTTGTTGTAGGTATGAATGGAGTTCATTGAAGAGTTATGTTGGTAAATCATTGGGTGCGTTAATGGTGGAGTTTCCCATCACCCTGTTCAATTAGTTTTTTTTGGTGAGTTTGTGGGCCCTTCATGATGAGTTTAAGGTTTTATAGGGTTTTTTTTTTGTTTTTGGTGAGTTATGGATAGAGTCACCAATGAGGAGTTGTTTTTAGAGTTTTTGTTGGTGAATATGGTAATATTTCATTGATAAGTTATGGTTTAGAGTTCTTGGTGGTCATGAAAGCCGGGTGACCTCCTTGGTGTCTATTAAAGGCCATTCCTCCATGAGTTTACCTTTTTTAAAGGCAATTCCTTAATCAATTTACCAATTAATTTCCTCCATTTAACTCAATTAAAGGAAGGGCCATTCGGTCCATTGCTCTCATCACCAAAGGGTTATTCTTCATTTGCCAAAGAACCATTCCATCCTTTACTTGGAAAGGGCAATGTAAAAACAATTTTATTTAAAAGTGCCATCCTTTCATTTACGCAATGAAAGGGACTTCTCACTTTAACTTAATTGATAAAAGGCTATTTTCCATTTCAACCAATAACCGGGCCATTCCTCAATTTACCAGTTAAAAGGGCCATTCCCCATTAAAGGGGCATTATAAAATTTTCTGAAAATGTGTAAGATTATATTGATTAAGAGGCGGTTTATTAATTTTCAAAATTATGACGGAATGTATTTTTGCACCATTTGAAGAAGGGCAACCCCGGGTCATGTGGACCTCAAATACTTTTGGTACTCCACTAACATTTTCTATTTTTGGGCCAAGCATATTTTATGTCTAATCTTGAAGGAGCAGATCTTTTTTGTTCAAAAACTGTCTGCAACAATACCTTGTCTTAATGTCTTCTGTTCTGCATTTCGTCTTCAGATCATTCCTTTCCACCATACACGTGGGTCTTATGCAGCATTGATGCTCTTGTTTGATTTATAGATGGGGAGGGCCTATATGCATGATTATAGCAGAATCATGACGGAAGTGAACCTCAACAATTCATTGCAAGCCACCGAGGAGCAATTAAAAATGAATACCACCCAAGAAGTAAATTGGTAATTATTATTAGAAGCTCGGAGAAACTGGCGAGCACCGAACTAAATAAAGACGAAAAAATACAACAACGTGTCTCCGAACCGCCGGAGTCTCTGAAAATCAACAAGCTAAGCCAATTTTGCAGTATATACTTCACTTTCATTCACAAAGTATGTTAGTTAGGTGGCTGTCATATATTTAGGACCAACCATATTAACCGCAATGTTCAACTGATTCAGGCTGACTCGTAGATTTTCAAAATACATTTTTTTGTGCAGTAATTAAAATAGTCATCTAGAACTAGAGATAGTCACCCAAATGCTTATTCCAAAGTTAGAGATGAATTGGATTTTTTCATTTTCCTTAGAGCATTTATATAACACAGTAAAACATGCCATAGGATCCCTTGTATAAAAACAAATAGTCTGGGTCCGGAATTTTATAACAAAGTTGTGATTTCTATATGAAGGACTTCGTTTGAGCTTTAGTTTTAATTTTCACACATGGATTAGCATATGGACAAGCAGTATGAAAATGCAAAAAACAATGATTTTTTTCGAAAATGGAGTGCGCCCTGCATCAGGAAAATCTCTGAGTCTCCTTACTGTCGATATCAGTGGTGCTTTCTACTGGATATCAGGGCAGGGGTAGTCCAAGTATTATAGTGCACACCACATGCCTGTTATGTCAAAAAGAAGACTTAAAAAAAGTGGATTTGACTTTAGGTGTTAAAAACAGTAATTTTGAAGAAAAAGGTTTATTTTTTTGTCTGATTATTTTTATGGTGGTAAAAAAGTTTTCATGGGGGAAAGAGTTTGTTTAAAACAAGTTTTTTGTTGAGGGATATCGTCCCTGGTAGGGTTAAACTTGTATTGGGCAATATGAAAACTATGTGATCATAGGGCTGTCTACTCATCTCCGGGTCACTGGCCGTCTTAGCCTTATCATCTGCCCTCTTGCCAGTATCCTCCGCGACCTAAACACTGCGCTACTTCTAATACGTCCAGAAATCTTAGTTAATTGCAGCTCTTGTTCATCGGAGTGATAACAAACGTGTGTTTCTACGAGCCGTTTGGCCCCTTTATGACCAGTCTTTTGGATTATTTCTATACCATGCAAGTGAAACGATAGCATTCTAAAATGTGCACGTTTTTCCTAACTACGGCTAACATTAACAACAATTAGCATTTGTAGGCGCTTTCCATCTAGATCAAAGCGCAAGTGATACAGCCACATATTAGCATGAAAGGGGAGTCTTAAGATTACAAACGAAATTGAGAGATATTGCCAGTTTCTCTAGAGTGCGAGGGAGATTGTTTCCAAGACTGTGGACCAGCGACGCGGAAAGACTTTTGTTGCCTACGACCGTGTTTGTTTCTTGTTAATTAAGGGCGGTAATGTCCTTGAGCAGAACCAAAAGTTCTTTGAGCAGCATATGGCGACAGCAGATTAGATAATAAGCAGGAGCAGTATTGTTCATGCACTTAAAGACAAAAAGACAGAGTTAAATTGAATCCTTTCCCTTATGGCAGCCGAGTGAAAGTTCTTTAAGTGGCCGGGGTTATATGGTCCCTCTTGGATAGGGAGCATACCACCGTGCAGCATTGTTTCTCAATCTTTGAACCCTGTTCATTCATATTCTGTAGCACAGGAAAGAAGAAGATTACCGTAGTCAAGAACGAGAGATGACTAAAGGCTGACCACACTACCATAGTTGGGTCATTTGGAGCAATGCCGTGCCGTGGAGATCAGAGTCATCATTTCTCAATGGATTGTCTTCTATGAAGGTTAATGAACAAATTTAGCGGGGGTGCCGCCTCGCGAAAGTGTGGCGGAATCCATGGAGGGGCGAAAATCATAATACAGGGTCAAAGAAAAATAAAATGCTTGGACTGGCGGTAAAAAGGTAACCAAAGTGTCGTCTTGGTGACAAAGGATTAAAAAAAGGTATAGGTTGTACTACTTACAACTTATGGTTATGTGGATATAAGACACAAAATCGTCAAAGTCAAAGGTCATCATGAGAAGGTTAAATCTTAAATATTGCGTTTCTATTTCTCCAAACGGGTTTCAAATTGTTCATTTTTTCCTCAGAGACTGCAAAAAAAACATTTTGAACCGTCTAACCTATTTTTAAAATGTGAGATCAATAAGAGGTCAATGGCTTTTGACCTTGTTTGTCATTTATCTCGATAAACAAATACAAATGAGAGTGTCAACTACTTTTGTTGCAATTCCTGTGGAAAGGTTAACATGAGACTCATGTTGTAAAGAATCGGTGCAATAGTAAGGATTTAATCCTTTTGTGCTGACCTTTGACCTTTGACAAATTTGGTCTTATACTCTGTCCCATATCCTTGTATGTAGTACAAACTATACCTTGTGTTAATCCTTGTAACAAGAGGAACACTTTCATTACCTTTTTACAAACAATCAAGGCATTTTTTCATGTTGACTCGACCCCTGTGTTATGAATGTTTCCCCCTCCTGGTCCTCCGCCCACGAGTTTTCTCGAGGGCACCCCCGCTAAATTTGTTCATTACCCTCCATAGAAGAACAAATCCACTGGAAAATGATGCTCTGCTCTTCACAGTCCGTGAATTTGCCCCAATGACCCAACTAACCTGCCAGTCTCCTGCTCCTCACTTCCAGTAAACATTCAGCAGCACATTTTTTGCCAGTTTTCAACACGGCGTCTTATGGGAATCATCACCGACAAAATGCCCGCTTTATAACTTCCCCGTACCTCCAATGGCCGAACTGTGACATCAGCGGTCAAACAGCCCTATACCCTCATAAGTGAGTGGCATCCACCTGGGCTGGATATTTTAAAATCATTTCATTTAAATGTCCTCCCTCTGAAGAGTCACAGCTCGATTACAATCAAATTTGGTCGAAGAACTCACTCTGGCCCAACTTCATCAAAAGTGTTCACAGTTGACATTGTCAGCTTTGAGATCAGGGGGGTTAAATTTTCTTAAACCTTGAAAAAGGTCTATTACCTTCCTTACACTATATTGAGATGACAGTTTCTAAAAATTTGGTGCATTGTGGGATGGACTCACATAATAACCCTATGGGCTATATACCATCCTATTTAGTCAAATATTTTGAAGCATTTGACAAAGGTCAATTATAATCTCACTCTCTGTCTGTCTGTCTCTGTCTCTCTCTCTTTCGTTCTTCTCCCTCTCACTCTCAAACTCTCCTCTCCGCTCCTCCCTCCCCTCCCTCCTATATTGTGAGATCAATGGGTAAAACCGAAAATAAAACTCATGATAAAAATTGTGTTGTGTTCTTAAAAACATTTTTAAAAATGGCAACCTCTTCTGTTGGTCAAAGGTCCATTTTGCCCTCCCATAATAGAAACTAGCTATAATATCACCTTTTTGTTTAAAATCAAAGCTTTAACACAAATAGTGTCCTAAATGTTTAAAGGGCCCCAGGAAAATGCAATATAATCTGAGGTGGTTAGTGTCGTGCAGAACTAACCACTATTGTATAAGTCCAAACTAAAGTGTCTGCTTTTCAGATTTTTGTGCCTTAACCCCCTTGGCACTAACATAACACCCACCCTCTGATACAATCTCTATTTGGCTCATTACAGGAACACACATGATATTACCCTTTGAGTAACCAATCAAGTAGACTTTCTATCTCTCTGTAAGTCCCATAGACCAACAATCTCTTCGAGTAATTCTGATTTGCTCATTGCATTTATATTACCTTCCAAGTAACCAATCAAACATAATTAGTTTTAGGATGAAACTAAAGATCTAGGTTAATTGCAGATGCTAAAGAATGGGTTTGAGTGGAAAAGATAAGATCGATGTGGTGTAAAGTATGCATTATCTCCTCCAAACACTTAAAGTTTAGGATCGAAACCTGAATATTGTGAAAATTAAGTCGTGAAATTGCAATGGTGTAGAGATAACCAAAACTACCAATGACGAAATGACACTCATCAAAAAGTCTAATTCCATACTGTTTTCAGATCTCTCTCTTAACGACGGCCACAGGCATCAGATTGCTGATACGATTTCATAATATTTGCCAAAACACAAACACACTCTCATATGAATATCTATTTTGCCACTGTAAACATCCGCGATGACAAGATCTTTTCATTAGTTTAGCCGTGCATCGCTGTGTAAATGTGCGAGGGCATGGAGTGATGTAACTGCCTGCCTTGTGGAGAATTTGATCACGATATATTAGTAGGGGGCGCTATGTGTTTCCAGTGCGTCATGTTAATTGTTGGCAACAATTATAAATTATTCTAACTGGCATACACCAATAAAAAGTTGCCCATTTTTTCTGTTTGACTTCATATTAAAAAATGTATAGTTTTACGAGGAATCCCAACCTTTTATACGGTAAATGATGAAATAGTTAAATATGTTCAAATTTCATTTGGGGTTTCACTGATATTATTATACGAATAATGCAAAATTTTTGTTTAGTCCAAGGGATAATAAAACAAGAATAGTTGACCATCTTGATAGTCACTTCCATGATATGGAGCAAAATAGGTCAATGACCTTTGGATTCTGTTGACCCTTAATTTTATTTTATTTACACCCTCATGAATGTTCCAGAACAAATCAAGGGATTTCCTTGGATTAATTCCTATGCGTGCTATTTCCCTAGGAAATATGTATGTGAACTATTTCCCACAACCTCTCGTCCCCAGAGTCACAGTGAGGTTTAATAAACAATACTACATTGTTTAAATATTGGGAAATAGGGCACATTCTATTTCCCCTTGGTAATGGCTACAGGCCTATCACCCTCACCCTCCGGTGAGGGTGATAGGGTGGTAGCCAGTACCTCGGGACAATAGTTTGCCCTATTTATAAAACCAGAATGGTGTAAACTATTCCTATACGTAATCTGGAGAGTTGTACAAAACTTAATCACTTCATTTTGTCACCTAATCATATCATCTTTAAATTTTGACTCTATACACTATAATGTACTTTCATTTTACTGTTTGGCCTATTTTAAAGTGAAAACGGAGATTTTTAGATGCAAAGTTTCTCTCAAATTGGCACTGGATTGGTTGTAGCTCACCTACCGATAAGGTTTCAAAGTTTTTAAGACAAAACAAGTACAAAAAGAAAAATGCAAACCTTGTTTTGAACTGGTCCGCTATCGTAATCTCCTATAGAAAATGATGCTTTGATTTTCTGTTGTTCATGACAGAAATACTAATCATTGTGTTATTACCTAATGATGGTGTATTTGGCTTATTCACTTCAGGTGTGATCTAATACATTGTTAAGCATTCCAATATGCAAAAAAGCAAAGTTAAAAAAAATTGGGGATGCTTCTTTCTGGAAATGTTCTTGACTTTTTAACATCCAAACTGTAAGCCAAACGGTAAGCAATCAAATTATACATTAATTAAAGGAATCAACCTGATCAGAATGCAAATTGTATGTTTTTTTAAAGTGTTTGACAATTCAAATTTGTGCTCCCCTCCCTGTGAATAAACTTACTTTGATCCCTCCTGGATCTGAAGAAAAAATTATTGACATTATTTTTCTGTTAGTGAGCCCTAGTAGAATACCTTTATGGCTTTGTAAAAATTAACATGAACTGCACACACAAATAACCATCTACCCAGGCCCCACACTATGTGAAAAAACAGGCGTATGAATGAAAGCTGACGATAAACATTTTGTGTGTACTAGGCTACTTAACTATACTCATGTGGATAGAAAACAAGACAAGGCATGACTTTAACTGTTAAAAGTGCTGTATTCAGTTTGTCTGTAATTTTTATATAAGAGACACTGGTTTCATTTAAAAAATAGTGCGCCCTCAATATTTTTCCAATTGAGATGGTTTTTTGCACGGTTGTAAACTAATATACATAGGCCTCACCTGAAATGATAAGACAAATCATCGTTCCTTAAAGTGACTCGTGGCATATTTAAATATGATGATTACGAGTCTTACGATGCATTTAATAGACATTTGTTGAATTAAAGTTAGGTCAAACTTAAGTTAACATACAAATTACCCATGGATGTCATTAGCCTCTTATAATATCTCTATCTGTTTTGTGGTATGTTTAAGTGCTCAACCCCTTGTCCTCAGTGGACTCGAACAACCCATTCCCTTTGGGTCATGAGTCGTTGTATTCACTGGACTACCTGTGCCCTCTTGTAGCCAACAATTTGAGACTTTTTAAAGCTTCGTTTCCACAATCCACCATTGCAATTGTGCAGATACAAAGTTTGGGCCCTCCTAAGATGATATAACATTATTAACATGATTTAGTTTGGCCGAGAATGAAAGCTAGTTTAACACTGGTAACATGGTTGTTTCCATAGACATACTGATGACATACTACCGTGGTGAGGAGCAATAACATTAGCTAAAATATGATATGAGTGTTTTTTTTTCCCTCAAGCCATTGAGTAATGTGCATCCTCCTATACCTGATACACTGTTGTAGGAACATGCATTTGCACATTTCACAGAGCTTATGAAATGATATATGATGGAAATATCTACCACCCCAGACACTGTAAGAGTATACTGACTGCCCTGGCAACCCATTAACCCCCTTGGCTATTATGGAATGATTAGGGAATGGTGTTGTAATCATATCATATCATGACTATCTGTCACTCAGCATATCCGGTTTGTGCTGGGAATTGGCAAAAACTTGAAAAACCCTGTTTTGGCCCATTTTTTTTGTGCTCATTTTCACTGGCAAAAAAGTGACAAAACTATTAGAACTCTTTGAAATCCTGGTAACTTACCCGGTAAAACGGACCGAATACCCCGTACTAAGTTACCCCTTATTTTACAACTTCCCCACATTTCCCAGAGGTTGACCAAAAAATTTTTCAGATTCAGCACCCTTCAAACTTCCGAACTTTGAGAATAGGATTCTTATTACAATCCTATACTGTTACCCATCTAAACCACTTGGTATTCATTTCTTTAAGATGAGTGTGACAATTTCCTGCTGGCAGCATAATAATTTGACAACCAGTGTCATGACCTTGATGGTACACAGTGGCATAACCAGGCTTTTTGGGGGGGGCATATATTTTTTTATTTTATTTTCACAGGGGTGGGGAAAGAGGGGAAAGCATTTATTAAAATGTCAAGTTGTTAATGCACTAAAGGCCTGTGTTGTTTTCACTGTAAATCGGCACCTGTGTGGGGAGGGGGGGGGGTCAAGATTCCTCACAAGGCGGCGCTTCCCCCTGCCCCATCTGGTTACGCCCTGATGCAATGACACTTTATATGAATTGGACACTATACTACAAATAAATTGCACTCTCTACTAATAAATCCAGACTTACAAGCAAATAAAATTTCACGCTATCGATTGAAATGAATCAATACAAGAAATAAAATAGCACTTTAACGATTGCATATGAAAAGCATGAACTATTGACGCCAAAACCATTATTTGTAGGACGTTACAAAAAATTGTCTAGATACTATAAATACAAACAAATAAATTGCACTTTATGGATTTGAAATTGTTTTAATATTTTACAAACAAATACAGATTTCACTTTGAGGATTTCTTGGGAAAAAATACAACCCAGCCACCCTTTGTGGATTTCAAGAAAACAGAACTAGTGACACCAAACCATTTGTATGACTCTTAGAATAAAAAAAAGTCTGTACTATAAATACAAAACACATAAAATTGCAACTGTACGGATTTGAATTGAATAAATCATATTACAACAAATAAAATTCACTTGAGGATGTCATGGGAAACTAGCAACCAGCCACAATTAGCCAAGAAAAAAAAAGTGTTGATTTTTTTTATCTTTTTTCCTTTTGTTTAAAATTGGTCTCTTTTGATTAATTTTTTGAGGTCATTTTTGGCTCACTGACTTCATTTTTTTTGAAAAGTCTTCAAAAAAAAATGAAATTTGGCAGGCGAAGCATCTGAAAAATGAAAAAATGGGTCAAAAAATTGCAGTATTTTTTTAAAAAGCCCGCAGTAGCAATTTTTCTGTTAAAAAAAAAAGCATTGTCCCATATGTATTTTTCACATTACGTCTGAATAACTTTTTTTTTGGGGGGCCTTATACGGTATGTACATATTGAAGGGTAAGTCCTTTTTTTTCTTGCACATGATTATAATTGTGTGTTTTTAGTTTCCCCTTGTTCACTGTACACATATACAGTTGTACATCTTTCCCTTTCCTCCTTATTCAGATATCTGCATTGCTTCCGCTGCTTCCATGACATTTCTCAAGTCCTTATAGCGGACCCCCCTTTTGACAGTCAACACAATTTCCTGTAATTCTATGAAATCCTATGTGAGTGCAGTATTTCCAAAATTCGAATACATCAACAGGACCCCTGTGATGGTTCCTTTGTGTGACGACAACAATTTAAGGGAAAATATGTACGGTGGATACATTTCTCTATTTGTTAGGAAATGTATAGATAAGATGAGTCTAAGCTGCACACAGTTTAAAGGGGCACTATATGACATATCTTACTGGGGACACATTTCCTCCACTATTTTGAAATAAATTATGTCAAAAATTATGGATAACTGTCCAATTACAGTTGAAATAGCAAATTCTCACACACTTTGCATGCATATCAGCATATTTAATGCGTATTTGTCCATTTTACCAATAAAATGTGGCGACACAATATTAACAATTTATACAAAGCTTATACAAGTAGGGACATGTAAAAGCTATTATCCCTGCAAATATAAAAAAACCCTTTGCAAGAATCTTGTCATATTGGCCTACAAAGATCATTTTTTGTATGTTATAGTGCCCTCTATATGCCCATTTTCCATACAGATATATGTAAAACTAGAATTGTAAGAACATCACATTTGCCCACAATGAAAATTTGTAAAATTTGCACATGGTGTAGCCATTGGTATAACTAATCCAAATCAAAAACTGTGTCGCTATTTATATATCGAGGGTGTAGTGCAAGAAGGCCCCATCTGCAATAGCTGCCATTTGTCAGTTGTATTCTCATTAAGTGTTATACCTGCCAAATCTAACATGTGGCAGCTATTGCAGATGGGACCTTTTTGCCTTAAACCCTTGATATTCTGGTTTTGTCATAATAAAGGTGACTTTCAAACAGCTGTATGTAAGCATGGGAAATTTCACACTGTTAATTTTGTCAATTTTTCTTTCTTTTCATGCTCCCTCTTGATATGGATGGTGAATTCTACACACACATCATGATATTGGTTAACATCTGATGTTGTCCTCTGTTGTCCTCTCACTTCTATGAAAATGCAGGTATGTGAAAATATTAAGTAATATTTAATTACTAGTGACAGGTGCATTTCTAGATAATTATATGACTTAAGAATATACATTTATGCTGAGGATGTTGCTGTCTCGGCAAGGAAAATGTTCATCTTGCTGAAATGTTGACCAACTCAGATGTGAGGTAAAAATGTATGCTTTAAAACTTTCTGTTCTTGGGTGGATTTTTATGAAACTTGGCAAAAAATATCCTCTGGTGGAGTTACACCAGAGGTGGTTACACAAAACTCATCTAGGGGCCATTGGAGTCACCACATGCAGCCCACTCATATTCTTGAATATAGTGATTTGAAGCCAAGAACCAAGAGTTCTAGATTCCTTGAAAGATACAGAGACAAGTTAGATACTCAGCCTTATTTTACCCACCCTTTCATATCCTCAAAACCTGTATATTTACATCCCACATATTCAGTTCATCTGAATTATTTTCTTTAGCTGGTAATGGTTAAGATCATCAGCATTGTCCACACCTCATAAAGAGATATAGTAAGATCTTAACTTGTGTCCACACTTTATTAAAAGACATAGTAAGATCCTTAACCTTGTCCACACCTAATAAAGAGAAATGGTAAGATCCCACCCCCCCCAAAGCCTTGTGTCCCTGCCTCATTACAGAGAATCCTGGAAGAATCTTCAACCTTGTCCACATCTACACAGAGGACATATAAGATCCTTAACCTTGTCCACACCTAAGAAAGAGGACCATGGACAAGATCATCAACCTTGTCAAAAACCTTGACAGAGACCATAGTTTAAGATCCTTACCTTATCCACACCTATATAAAGAGAAATGATAAGAACCTCAAGCCCTTGTCAATACTTCAAACAGAGGAATGGTAAGATCATCAGCCTTGTCCACACCTTATATAGAGACACAGTAAGATCCTTAACCTTGTTCACGCCTAAAAAAAAGAAATGGTAAGATTCTCACCCATGTCCACACCTCTCATTTTACTATACATCCACATATTCAATTCATCCGAATTATTTTTTTTGAAAGAAACATTTAATCTTGAGCTTAAAACCTTGAGCTTGATTTCAACTAAAAAGTGTTCAAATAGCAAATAATGCCAGAAAGCCAATATGGGTCAACCATTAAACTTAGCAATTTTTCTTTAATGTCCATTTTTACAATATTACTGAATTCCCTCTTTCTGTGTTAATTTTTTATAACGTATCATTAATATTGAAGATAATTTGAATGGGGGTCTCAAACACTTTGACAATTTTTCATAAACATTATTTTAAATATATTTATTTCCGTCAATTTGAAGGAAAAAATCTACCATTCAAAAATGACATTTCTAAAAAGGTTCTCAAGCATATTTATAAAAGGATTCAATTATTGTTTATTAACATATCATTTTATTACATATTGGTCCATGATTTACATAATTTTTTGGGGCAAAAAGTCATACCATTGGTTTTCCTGGAGGGCGAAAACAGACAGTGCTTTTGTTACTGTCATCCGTCATGTACGCAAGTAACAATACACATTATTAGCCACTTGGGAATAACGTCAATAAGTTTATCAGTTGCCTTTATGTTTTCTGTAAAGGGAGCATCAAATTTGGATACTTAAAACACAAAAAATATGAAAACCAAAAATCGTTATAAGAAAAAAATAACATATTTTTTTTTCCTTTTTTAGGAAAAAAAAATGATTTTTGCAATAACAATAGCATGTTTTAAATCTTTGCTGGAACAACAGCCAGTCCCGAGATCGCTCAACATCTATCAATTTCCATCAATGGCTGGTGGTCAGTCATGTAACGGCATTGCGAAATTGATAAGTATTTTACTTTTTTTATAATCTGGTACCTAAATCATTCCTTCATATTTACAAGTCCAATAGCACAGAATCGTGCAGTCTAACATGGGCCACGAAACCTGAGCGTGTGAGTAGAAATCATGTAGTGCTTGTTTTGTATTCACGATAGATGGATTCATGCACGGATACGCATACTTCTACACGATTTTGTCGCAGTGGGTACATGCATAGCGCCAGGCTCGCAAGCTTTTTAAGCATAGCATTTGCTACACAGGTTTCTTTCTGCCATTGGCTATGCAATTTTAAAGATTTGTACATTTGCCCATACGTTTTCACACTATCAATATGAATCAAAGCAAAGCTTTGCAAAATGATAACACAAATAAAAATCCTAGCGCGAACGGCTGAATGGCGCTATCCAATGTCGACTCGTTGTATTACGCCAATGTTACTAATAATTTGACGGAATTTCTTAAAATCGTGACAGAATTTGGATGAAGGCCCTGCTAAAGTTAATGCTTTTGATGGCAATGGGGCTAATGTTATGATCTTTGTGGCATCTTATGCAGATACCAAAATATGGCAGTTTTCACACTCGTGGCTACTATAGAGAATTGGTTAAAAGTTACCCAAGGGTGAGAAGTGCTAATGTTACCATTCATTTTGCAATGTATCCGTTCCTTGACATGTCACATTAGCAAGTTTGTTATGTTTGTTTTTTACAGAATTGGTAATATTACATTATGATTTTACCATGGTAAAACCTTGCTGCTTTTTGTAGTATTACAAGCCCTAGTAGACCAATCTGCAATACTTTGTTCTAATTTTTAAAAATTTTACACATTTCCTATATACTCCAATGGTATTCTCAAACTAATATCGTATCGTGGAAATAATTAAACTGAAAAAGTTATATTTTTTTCACCTTAAATTGAAAGTAGGGGTGCCTATGGAAAAGTTAAACTAGTTAACATTAACACATTAATAGAAATTATTTTTACCCCCTTGTGGTAGGTTTCTGGTCCCATTATTGTGCTTTCTGTCATATCTTATTATTAACTTGTGGCATTGAACCTGGGGTGGATGGACTTTTCTTTTCTTTCCAGAAATTCATTAAAAAAGCTTTCAATTGCTTATCCCACATCCTGTATGGTGTAGGTAATATTTATGGGGTTGATGTTTACACACAAATACTTGCTATATCAAAATAACACCAATTTCATTTAAACTTTCGGTTGCAGTACTTTTAGTAACAATTCCAAGTAATTCAAATTAAAAAATTGAAATAATGAATCTCAGAGTGGAATTTTTCTTTAAAGTTTGTATGCCATTCTTTTTATCCCAAAATTTCATTGGTGTTGGGGTGCATTTTTTAATTTATATTTTTAGGGGAGGCAGACTGCTGGTCACCTTTCCAGTCTCAGTATGGGGACAATGTAAATTGGGCTTTAAAAATAATATTTATCATCTTAAAACAGATTTCTAAAGCCCTCTTGAGCTTGATTTGAACTAAAAAGTGTTAAAAAAGAGCATTTTCTTATCAACTTCTGGTGTTTTACCTTGGATGGGGGACTATTTCTTTTCCTTTCAGAAACTTGGGGGGGGGGGGGCGGGGTTCAGCTAATTGTCACAATTAGGTAAAAACCCTTAGGTAAAACATTTAGGTAAAACCTTAGGTAAAAACCCTTGTAACTCTGGTGGTTACCCGGGCTTGTGTACAGGTAAAAACCCTGGTGTTGGATAAACAATGATATAAAAACCTAAGGATTTTAAAATTTGCACTTGTTGCTTTCAAAAATATAAAAGACACCCAAACCACATTAGCAGTTTGTGGAATCCCATTTTAAACTCAATGAAAATTTATAAATTAAAACGGTGCAGATTTAAATAATGCTCACCTATGCAGATAACGTGACTGACATGCTCCAAAGGAAACCTGTGTGTATGCCAATGACACCTTTACAGGGATGGGAGACAATCAAATAAGCTAATCTGTCAGGCATGATTAATTATACCATTAAGGTTACACACAAATTTGATCAGATAATAATTAATGACTTCAGATATTCAAATTTGACCAACTTATGGTGCATTGCATTTTTTTTTAATTTATGACTTTTGTTCAGGTGAATAATAAACAAAGATGGTGAAAAATTAGTGTTTCCAATAAATTACCATTCCAGACTTTTCCCTGTGGCTTTACCCTAATCTTCCAGGATTGGTCAGCATGACTAATTTAGTCCATTCAAAAAAAGATGGAACATGACCTCATCCTGCACAGTTACAGTTTTCACTACACTCTAAATGAAACGGACGCATTCTAGTTTTTAACACCAGAAGGTGTTAAGCTATTTTAAGTTTATCTTAAAGGCATTTCTTGGAAATATTTAACCATATTTCCATTTTTATCAGTAACCTGTGTCCAAAAACATGTGAAAAGTGGTTAATTACATTTATTACACTTGACTTTAATTTGCTCACTAGTGTTAAACAAATGAACACATATTTGAGCTATATTTCATGCATTCAAATGTAACAGTTTTTGAACACTTGACAGTGTTAAGTGAAAAAGTGTTAAAAAAGTGTTCTAGCACGTGTTCTAGAACACTCAGTATTAAACAGCTGAACACATAAGGATGCGTTCAAATGTAACAGTTTTTGAACACTTGAGGGTGTTAAATTGAAAAAGTGTGAGCAAAATGTGAACACTTGCAAAACTTAAGTGGATTAAAGTCAAGTGTTATAAGTGTAATTAACCACCTTTCACATGTTTTTGGACACAGGTTACTGATAAAAAAGGAAAAATTGTTAAATGTTTCCAGCATATGCCTTTAAGATGAACTTAAAATAGTTGAAAACCTTCTGGTGTTAAAAATTAGAACGCGTCCGTTTCATTTAGAGTGTATGAGTTACAATATGCTCATCCACTAAGGACACAGTTCAGTGGGTTGTACTTGTAAATACATTGACATGAACTGACCTTGTGTGATCTGGATATCATTTATTATACCCAAAAATCAGGGGGTGTATTTTCTAAATACACTGGTGAATGGAAGGTACTGAACTGTGCCAAGGGAATTGAGATTTTACTAGCTCATAGTGTTTGTACTTCACCCCATGTACAGGGGCATAACAGGGGCTACTTGTCAGAGGGAGAAATTTTCTGGTTTTGAATCAGATTTTCCCTGTTGGATGCGGTTTTAAGGCAGATTTTCTGAAAAATTTCATGGTGAGCAGGCAAAAAAGGACTGATTTAGCACCCCACCGTGTCCCCCCACCTGTTATGCTTCTGCCTATGTATTCACAATTGAAGTTTAACTGTATAGTGAACAGACTTTAGCTCCCTATTATGTTACAGACTTGCATTCTGTGTGGTTAATGAGGGTCAAAGGTGAGGTTTCATCTTTCAGTGAACACACAGTAGTCATCAACTTGTCTCCATCACAGAATACAGGTTTGTATCATGAACAAATTGGTGAAGAGACAAACTGAGCATGAATTGATGTCTACTGACATCAATGGTGTGCATAGTAGCTGTGGCATTGTGTAGACAATTGAATTTGGATATTTTCTGATAGTTATTCTAACATTATTTTGTGAATATTTTGCATTCCATTAGAAGTTTGAAATAAGAAAAAAATGCAAAATTACCCCCTTTTTGTATATTTTCTTAATCTTGTGATCTCACACAACTACTATGTACGCTCGTGGCTTGAAATGTCTTGAGAATGGCCTCGGAGAACAGGTGTGCACAAAATTCTATACGCTTTAGGGGTTTGCTTCATGCACATTTACAGTGTGAGAACATTCTGGTGTTGACATTGATTTCAATGAACCATTGGCTAGCCTAAAGGGATTTGTTAAAGGTAGGCTGAATCCATGGCAGTGTAATTTGGAGTATTGTTTCCTCTCACTGCAGTTCAAAGGTTCATTTGGATTGCCATCTATGGTGGTGTTGAAGGTAGAGTTCGAGGGTTTACTGCAAGAAGGCCTCATAGCTGCCATTTGACAGTTGTGTTCTTATTAAGTGTTGCACCTGCCACATCTAACACCTGGCAGCTATTGCAGATAGGGCCTTTTTGCCCTAAATCCTCGAGTTGATTCTGCTGTATTGATTCTGCTGTATTGGCAGTGAAGGGGCTAGGGAGGAATTGTAAATCTATGGGGAAGATTCTCAAGCTGTTCAGGTGATGAGAAGATTGAGAAGTAAACTCTAATGGGAGGGAACATGTGTGAGCCTATGCGAGGAGAACACAGAAAATGATCAAGAAAGAGTACATTTTGTCAGTTGCATTTTTTGTGTCACTTGCAAAATTTGCAGGAGGCACATACTAATCCAAAATCTGTATGTCTGCGTGTGTGTGTTAAGGTTTTGGTTAACCTTTTTCAAATTGCTTCTGCTTGGACACCTTAAAGTCTGACTCAGAGATTTCGAAATATTATTTTTTTGAAAAATAGTCAACTAGAACTAAAGATAGTAACCTAAAATGCACAATTCCGAAATTTGAGATGAATCGGATTTTTCGTTTGATGCAGTGAACATTTATGTGTAGTATTACGTCCCATAGGATACTGTGTATAACAAAAATTCCGGATCCGGAATTTTATAACAAAGTTGTGATTTTCTATATGAAGGAATTCGATTTAAGCTTAGCAATTTCACACAGTGATTAGTATATGGACAAGCATTATGTACATGCAAAAACCCCGATTTTTTGAGGGCCCCCTCCTCAGGAAATCTCTGAGTCGGCCTTTAATTCCAATTGCCACCAAGCTCAGGTCATATGGTGCATCACGGCCACTTGTTTGTCATAGTATGGTTAAAGGTCACATGCCAAGGTCAAAGGTCATTAGAGGTCAACTTATGCTGAGTGAAGGAAAGGTGGATTGTGAAAGCAGGTGACACTAGTGGTTCAAGAACCACCTGATTGTTGTGGTTAATTAAGAAATAAATGGGGAAGAAAATAAGAACAGTGTGGTAGCTGCAGGACTAATTCAAGGATTCCTGGAACCCTATCAGCTCCTAATCTTACCTTGAGAGATTGACACCTAATATGCTTAATTCTGAAGTTGCAGATGAAATCACCATGGTGATATTGTAAGTGATTGGGTCTGTACACACTGACCCATAGACCACCATTTTGTAAGGATGTTGGAGATGAGTAGGCCTATGTGTTACCGAACAAAATATGTTTTTTGTGGATTCATTTACACGAGAGTCGCCCGATGTTGAGATGTTGATATACATGTTATACCAACTATTGTGTATGACAGGGTTAGAGATGGAGGGGGATGGGGCGGTGAGGTTGAAGATTGTCCAAATAATCCATGATATGAATATTTGAGCATTTTCTTTAAAATATAAGCAACCCGTGTCCCCCATTTGTGATTTTTTTCACTGTTGTATTGGAAATTGTTGATATAAAGTCTCCTGCAAATGCCTAAGCTAAAATTGACATAGTTTTTTTTATGAATTATTGATGTCTAAATACTTTTATCAATTTTGCACAAAAAAAATGCAAAATTCTGCTAAATAAATGTGATGTGATCAAGCAAAATGAGTCGGAAGTCGCAAATATTGATTTTGAGATATAGCCAAACAAAGGAGAAAATGTCTTTTGTTTCCTATTGTTTTTGCCAACCTTCAACTGATCATATCTTTGGAATTAATTGGTCTTGTCAAGGGGATTTCACAGCAAATGTAGGCTTTTTAATGGTGCACACAGTTACATGGAAAGTTACAAATCCATCTGACCGACTTCAGACTCATTTTGTTGATCCCATCACAAATACCAACACGCCATTAATAATCTGAGATTGTGTGGAACTTTTGACCAAAAGTGGGCATTGCTGTGTTGTCATTCATTGTAATTGACGCTCTGACAAAAACAAGTCTTGAAAGGGTCACCGGAAATTGTTGACATTTTTGCGTCACTCACAAACGGTCATGCTAAATGGGGACTTCATTCACCCAAGGGTTTTTGTGTGGTCTGCAATAATTCAAGAAAGCACATAGGATTAGCGCTGGGCATGTCTGTGTGTGTGTCTGTGATCAAAATGTTAACCCTTAATACTATTGTCATGCATATGAGTTCCTATGGGCTATGGAAATGTAACTTGGTGGAAGGAGGGGGCAGGTTGGGTGATATGTTGTGACCTCCTGTGACCTTGGTGACATGATGTCACCTTCGACCCCATTCAAAACGCGAGGCAGACGACATCCCGGTCCGGGGACCGCAATGTTTTTTTTGACGGAGGATAGGCAAAATCCGCTTATGAAATGGCAATGTCTGGATGTATGTAAGGGTGTGTACGTATGTAAGGGACGTATGTTGTGTGGTGTGTGTCTGGACACAAAGTCAACATTTTTTTCCAGGTTGAGCTAGAGTAACCCAACTTAGATATATTGTAGGAGGGCACAAGCCCCTACTAACCGATGTAACCATCCCCCTAGTGTCCTCCCATGGTCTGACAGGGGGTGGGGAAATGTCAAAAGTCAACATTTCACAAAAAGGGTAAACATTTGGCCATACTTTTTCAGAAGAGTACTCAAACTTAGTTATATTGTAGGAGAGCACAACCCCTACTTTACCATTTATCGCTCCCCCAGGTAATCCATTCCCCTCAGGGCGCCTCCCCTGGTCTGACAGGGTGGGGAAATTCAAACAGGTCAACATTTCCCAAAAAAAGTCAATTTTTTTCTGAGATGAGTTAGAGTAGCCCCAACTCAATATAATTTTATGTCTATAGACTGAAAGTTTTTAGACCTATGCCTTTGATAAGCCTCCTAGGCGACTAGCCTTTTTGAAGGCTTTGATATTTATTCAATTGTGTGAGTCCCGCCCTCTCTGGACCGCTCAAAGCTGAGTCGTACTCAAAGCTTTTCGCAAATATTTCCTTTTCTCTTTGTTACTCATTGATTTTCGGGATGAATTCTTCCGAACTAATAGCGATCGTTGATTGGTTCAATGATGATGTCATCTTTCGCTTAAAATAGTTCCCGAATAACGAGTTTATTGGAACTACATCAATAATCCATTTCAATTTTGGTTTTGGTAAAGACATTCAAAAACAAAGCGAGTAGCAGCTATGACACCAGGATCCTGATACCGCTAAGCTGTGGATGTAAAATGGCGAAACACCTTGCTGCTGTGAAAACGGCCTCGGTGAATCAATCGTTTTTTCATCCTGTGAAGGATCCGGTGTAGGATTTTCGAGCTAGCTGCACAACTGTACTGTGGCTGAGATATGACTATGACTTAGTGCCTCAGAACGTATTTGAAGCTATGGCTACGTTTACTGAGGATACGTTTACTATTTGTGAATTCAGTCATTGTAGTGAACGATGTTTTTGTAGTACACGTAGTTTCATTGCATCTTCAGGCCATGGTATCGGACGAAAGTTTAAGCCTTAAGAATTGTGCAGTATGTTGGAGGTGCCTTGTCAATATGTCATGGTAATTCCGCGAGGTAAGTTCGTGTCTGGTGCGTGTCCCCCCCCAAATTCTCGGTGGTGAATTGTGACTAGACTTCATTTCTGGCTTGAATTTTGGATGTTCGCACCTGTCCCCCACTTTGGCGGGGCATGATGATACAAACTGGTCAGGATTCCTCATTTAAGTTAATGTTCAAAATCAACTTGTCATGTCTGTGCGCATGGGAGTGGCAATTTTGACTGGTACTGCAGTAGCTAATATTGATAAAATGACCGACGTATGCCCTAGTCTAATATTCAGTTGTTTGTGGCAGGTAAGGTGGGAAAACTTTTATCTACTGGGAGACTTTTATTTGGCAAGCTGGGCTACAACTACCCATCTGCCATCTACATACCGTACGGACTCACTCACACTCGCAGCTGTCAAGCACTTCCTCGAGTGAACTATTTTGCTTTGAACGTATGCTAATTGAGGCGTGCAAAAATCGATATGGTAATTTTGACTGGCGACGTCATCGATATGACAGTATCCTGAAAACGTTGTCATTCGATGCTTACGATGACGACATCCTTTTGATTGACCCATTATGCTTGCACAGGAAATACCAATTTTCGTAAAACGCTTCGGCGCTCGGCCTCGCGCCTTTAACTGGCAGTTAAAGATAATGTTTTTTTTTATATTTTGTTTGCACATTTCGAGTCCGGGCCGTGACAGTCTAAACATTTTTTTACAAGAACTATTTACCAGTGTACTACAATAGTGTTGTAATTCTTTAGGGATTGAAATTTTCATCATCGTGAGTCCACCATTCTCTTATGATTGTTGGGTAAAATCCTGGTGTGGACACAGGGTTGTACGCTACAGTTGGGCGTGCAGCCGTCCACTACTCCAAATTTTTACCCACCCCCACCACCACTATGGTAAATTTGTTGCTACCAACCATCACTTAAACTGAAAAAGATATGTGTAGCACAAGACGTTATTGAAAATTATTTAAATTTCTCTCATTATTGATGAATTTCTTGAAAACCTGCCCAGCATGCAAAGAGTTCGGCTACAACCCTGATGTACTCTACTTTCATAGTGCTACCATGTGGGAGCTCCACCTAACAGAAATGGCATCTTCATTTCTGTTGAGCTTGTACATGGCTGTATGTTTGAAAACTGTCACAAAATTGTATTCATGTCTCGGTTTAGACATGTCTTTATTAATGAGAAAAACAAAGCTATAATCGGTGCTCAGCTGGACAGCATGTGAGTTTTGGTGTATGAAAGCTGGTTTAAGACGTGTCTTGATCTTGGTGTGTGTCTCCTATTAGGGATGACTTGTCTGAAGATGTGTCTAAATGATGGGGGGGGGGGGACTTTTCAGTAGTTCTCAAAAATTGGGGCTTTTTATAGACAAATTTTCAGTGGATGGCTGGATGGATGGAGGGAAGGATGGATTGATGGATGAGGGGGAGGGGGCATGCATGGATGGATGGAGGAGGATGGATGGATGGATGGATGGATGGGTGGTTGATGGAGGGAGGAGGGAAAGGGGAGGGAGGGAGGTGTGGAGTGAGGGAATGGCTTTTTGGAGGCGGGAGAAGGGAGGCTGTGGCGGTGCTGGAGGGATGTCTTTAGTGGGAGGAGGAAGGGCGTGATTGATTTAGGGAGTGGAGTGGGAGGGATGGAAGGGGGTATGGAGGGAGGGATGGATGGATGTGATGCCTGGATTGCTGGATGCCTGATGGCGATTTTATGCCGGTGGATGCCGGGATGGATGCCTGATGGATGCCGGGTGGATGCCTGATGGATGCCTGGACTTGATGCCGGGATTGATTCCGTGATGGAGATGCCGCCGGGATGGATTCCTGGATTGATGCCGGGATGGATGCCTGGATGGATGCCGGTGGAGTGGTGGATGCCGGGATGGAATGCCGGGAGGATGGATGCCGGGATGGAGCGGGATGGAGGGATACCGAAGATTGGATGGATGGATACCGGGATGGATGGATGCCCAAGGATGGCTGGATGCCTGGATGGTGGATGCCCGGATGGATGGATTGATGCCGGGATGGATGCCGGATGGATGAAGGTGCCGGATGATGCCGGGATGGATGGATGGCATGCCGGGATGAACCCTGGATGGAGGGTGCCTGGAAGGATGGATGGATGGATGCCGGGATGGATGGATGGATACGGGATGTATTCCGGGATTGATGGATTGAGGCCTGGATGGATGCCTGGATGATGGATTGCGCGTGATGGATTGAATGGAGCCTGATGGATGCCGGATGGATGGATGCTGGGATGGGTGGATGCCGGGATGGATGCCGGGATTGATGATGGATGCCGGGATGGATGCCGGGATGGATGGATGCCGGAGGGATGGATGCCGGGATTGGATGCCGGGATGGAATGGATGGATGCCGGGAATGGATGTGCGGATGCCGGGATGGTGCCGGGATGGATGAAGGATGCAGGTGGATGCCGGGATGGATGGGTGATGCCGGATAGATTCCGGGATGATGGTGGATGCCGGGATGGATGCAGGGATGATGGATGGATGCCGGGATGCTGCCGGGGATGGATGGATGGATCCGGGATGATGATGCTGGGATGGGATCCAGGATGGATGGATGAGATGCCGGGATGGATGAGGGATGGATGCGGGAATGGATGCCGGGATGATGGATGCCGGGATGGATTGGATGCCGGGATGGAGGCCTGGATGGGTGGATGCCGGGATGGATGATGGATGCCGGGATGGATGCCGGGATGGGTGGATGGATGGATGCCGGAGGATGAGGGATGGCGGGAGGGATGGCCGGGATGGGATGGATGGGCCGGCATGGATTCCGGGATGGATGATGGATGCCGGATGGATGGATGGATGCCGGGATGGATGCCGGGATGGATGGATGATCGGATAATGCCGGGATGGAGGTGGATGCCGGGATGGAATGCCGGATGGATGGGTGGATGCCGGATGTGTGCGGATGGATGATGGATGCCCGGGTGGCTGCCGGGATGGATTGATTGATGCCGGGATGGAGGATTGATGGATGGAGGAGGGATGATGGATGATGCGGGATGGATGCGGGATGTATGTGTATGCGGGATGATGCCGGATGGTGGAGCCGGGATGGATGCCGGATGGATGGATGGATGCTGGGGATGGATGCCGGGATGGAGGTTCCGGATGATGCCAGATGGATGATGCCGGGATGATGCCGGAATGGATGGGTGGATGCCGGGATGGATGCCGGGATGGAATGGATGGATGGCCGGGATGGTCCGGGATGGATGGATGCCGGTGGTGCCGATGGATACCGGGATGGATGGATGGGTACATGGTGAAGAAACTTCAATTAGCACCTCTCTGCATCTAAACCAGGGAACCTAAATAAATCCGGGATAGACCTCGATCAACGAGTGGATGCATACTGCCCACTGATCTGCTAACGCATTCCCAATTACGTCATACTGCATAAATCATCAAGGTTGACTTATCGTACTGGGGCGCTATTACTATGGCAATAATATTATCCTGAAAAGAAAAGCTAAAAATTTTATGTTTTTACATGTTAAAGTAGTTTTTTGTTCTAAATGATTAAGAGGCCATCAAATTTAGGGTTGGGATTTTTCCGTTTTATGGTAAAATTATGATACGATATAGAGCTACATTATGATTTACAACACTCTCCGCTAGGTGGTATTGATCATTTTGCGCAACCGGCGATGATATCACCCTTTTTGGGTTTTTATTTTCAAGATTCATCTCACAGCGTTAACTATGCCTGCAAATCGTATTTGTAAAACAAGTGTCACCCCCGCCTTCTAACCGATTGCAGGGTGATAACATGATGCGGTAATATGCTGTACCGGTATGGATAGGTATGAATGACAAAACCTCATTTGCATATTTTCAATGAAATGATATTAACCACTATCCCATTTCACCAATTGGTTGAACAGAGTGTGTTTCATCTACCGGCATAATTATTGTTAAATAACTGTTCCCAATTTGGGTAATGAAAGCAAAGAAATTGGGGACTTTTATGACAGTGATAGGAAATATAGGGGTCTGTGTTGAAAAGCGTACTAAAAAAAAGGCATTTGTACTTTAAAAAACAAGAGTGCCCACAGGGTCAACGAAGAGCTGAGCACAAAATGGGCTAAGTGATGGGGCCTATTAAACCAGAATGTGGGCGCAAGTAGTAGATCAATTTGACAGATCTAATCCAAAATACCTCATATTTTTATAGGTTCATGTCAGTTTATCAGGTAAATATCAATCAATTTTCTATGGTCACGGCTCAGTAATAAATCGGTAAGTGTATACCTTGGTGGGCACATTTGGCACATATAAACATGAAATTGATTGCTTATTATACAGTTCAAATACAACCTGGAATCTTTAGTTGTATTTTCATTGACCCATTTTGACATGGAATTTGGAGCAGTTCATTGACACATTTCAGGTTAACTTGTAAAATATACTATCAATGTATATGGTCACGTGAGTGCAAGAAGGTTGTAAGTAGAATAGCTGCCATGTGATAAGTGCTGCCATGCATTAGGGTGACTTTCAATTGATCTTTCCTTGAGTCAGTGTCTCTTTGAATGGTTTTCAGGTGACTCGACTCATCACCTGAAGAACCATTTCAAGAGCCACTGACCAAAGACTTGGCATAATAGTAGGTTTGATGGAAATTTCTGACAAATGGCAGCTATTGCACTTATTATGATCTTCTTGCAATCACATGACAATACATTTTTTGTCCCCCCTCCCCCATCTCTATTGATTGGGTGGTACCCCAGTTAAATACAATAACGGAGTAGCTGAGCTTTAAAAAGTGCTCTAGTTTTTGAGTTACCCCTCCCCTCGGTACAACAAAACACAACCACCTTTATTTGAAGGATAAATATATGAGATTTAAGAAAGTGATGGTTGTGGTTGAAATATTTGGTGGCAGGGATGATTTCTAGGCCAATAAACACATTTTGGGCTGCAAATTAAGCGAAATTATTATTTTTTGAATGTTTTAAAGTAAAAATATTACAATCCTGTTTTATGGTATCCTTTTTGTTATTGGTGTAGGTTTTATACATTGCACAAAGGGTTCAGGTAATACATGTTGTGGTGACATGTGATAAAAAGGATGTTTTTAAGGAAAAAAGGTGATTTTGGGGCTAAAATTCTAGACCCTTTATATATTGTATAAAACAAATCTATAATATAAATGGTAGAGGTTGATAGTATTGCATCATGATTAAAATTTGTTACAATCCTGTTTTATGGTATCCTTTTTGTTATTGGTGTAGGTTTTATACATTGCACAAAGGGTTCAGGTAATACATGTTGTGGTGACATGTGATAAAAAGGATGTTTTTTTAAGGAAAAAAGGTGATTTTGGGGCTAAAATTCTAGACCCTTTATATATTGTATAAAACAAATCTATAATATAAATGGTAGAGGTTGATAGTATTGCATCATGGTTAAAATTTGTTTTGCTAAGAAATTAATAAATCTTGATTTTCTTACTTTTTTAGCTCAAAAACATGATTTTTTGACCAAAAACACCCCTGCCATCAAAGTTTTAGACCACAACCATCATTTTTTAAAATTATTTATTACTATCTTTGAATAGAAGTGGTTGGGTCTTGTTGTACCGAGGGGAGGGGTTGTCGACAATTTGCAGTCCAAACCGCTCCACTACAACAAAATCAGAAAGGGACATCCCAAACAAATAGCATGAATTGGTGAAACATTATCCCTTAAAGCAATATTGGCACATTTTTTGAAGAGCGCCCCAATTTTCAAAATTTGATATTTTTGCACAGTTACGTTGGTAATTGTCTAGGAAACTATACCTGCGAACGAGAATGCTAAAAATGCGTATTTATCACAAAATAAGCGATTTTGTAATTAGAATTGGGATCCCAAATTGGACTTAACGGCAGAGCTGGAAATGCTACGTTTATGTCCGTCCATGATGAAATAGTGCCACCTCGAGAAAATAACCTCTAACTTGACTTGCCCGAACTATTAAAACAACTAATGGATGAGCGTAGACATGTACATTCCACTATTTCCCGGCTATTTCACATTGGAAGGCCGTTTCCAGCAGCCGTTGAATTTATTCTAGTACAAAATTCCTTCGTTTGTGACACATAGACATGTTCGAGCTTAACCATTCACAGGTATAGTTTACTAGCCATTTACCAATGCAACCGTGTAAAAATCTCCAAGTTTTTGAAAAATTGGGGGCGCCCTTCAAAAAAATGTGCTAATATTGCTTTAACCCTAATTTACTGAGGGGCCCAAAAATAGTGCCATATGGCACGAAATGACTTCAACTCTATGTACAAAAATATTTTGAAGATGAAGTATCATATATATTGAATAATTTTGATGGATTATACCTTCTCTATCAAAAACTACCACTTTTAGCTTAAATTATTATCATTTACACATAATGAAGTGGTTTTTATGGTTTGAAAGTCCCATTTTTTCAGCCATTTTAGGCCCAAATTTTGGCTCAAAAATAGCACAAAAATGTCCATAAACTTATGAAAAATAATCCAAATCAACTCATTTCTTTTGATTTATCTGCAGGAGTGCAGTACTTTGCTTAAAACAGCATAAATCTATTAAATTGGGGTACTAATATATCTCAAATATGTCATTTTAAATTTTAAAATCAATTTTTCTCTGTATTTTGTGTATGACCTAATTAATTATTCATGAGCTAATTTGCATATTATTTACATTAATAAATATATAATTTCTTTATCTGCAAGTTCGAAGTCCTAGCTTTCCAATGATATATCACTCATTGTTCTTTAATCATTAGATAAAGTTACCAATACTGTGTCTAAAAAGATGTCTCCATATCACTTAAAATATACCATTTTGGCCTTAGTAAATTAGGGTTAAAAGATGATACTCCAAAATATTGGAATGGTTCAGTATGGGAAGTAGAGCTAAGTAGCAGCCCGAATCTGCGTCACTTTGACATGCTATTCTCCATTACATCGCATTTACACCACACAGGCGCTCTGCTTATTATTTCAATTAAATCTCGGTTGTGTTTTATTGATGGATTCCACCCCAGATGGGAATAAATTTATCTTATCAGCTTTAGCTTCCAAAAAGTTGTCTGTCACTGTGCACATATAATAGTGTGGGGAGACTTAGATTAACTTGTGTTATGCCCACCCCCAGGACCCCCCCCCCCCACGTTGACTAACAGTGGTAGCATAATCCAGTATCATTGGGGTGGTGGATGTTGTGGTTGATTTTGGATAGCATTTGTGGAGAAAGGTACAGTTTTGTTTGAGTTTTTTCATGTGGTAAAAGAATAAATGAATTTTTTGTGGATCACAAGTGACCTTATTGAGGTGGAAATTGTCCCATAACTGGTGCATCAATGGGATGGACTCAATGTGGTTCCTCTAAAGACTGCAGACTTCATCCACAGACTGCAGAACACCCTGGCTGCAGACTGCTAATTCCTATGCTGTGACGTCATGCAGAGCAAGGACATGGGACAGCTGTTACTAGATTACCATACCTGATGGTGCATGAGTGTGACATAAATAGCACACTTTTGACAGTCTGTTGGTAGTTGTCTGCAGTCTGCAGGTAGTGGTCTGCCAGTGCCAGTCTGCACAGTCTGCAGTCTGCAGGTAGTGGTCTGCCAGTGCCAGTCTGCACAGTCTGCAGTCTGCAGATAGTGGTCTGCCAGTGCCAGTCTGCACAGTCTGCAGTCTGCAGGTAGTGGTCTGCCAGTGGCAAGTCTGGGCAGTCTGCAGGTAGTGGTTTGCCAGTAGCAGTCTGCGCAGTCTGCAGGTAGTGGTCTGCCAGTGGCAGTCTGTGCAGTCTGCAAGTAGTAGTTTGCAGGTGGCACGTCTACTCTCTGCGGTCTGAAGTCTGTCTATCATAGGAACCGTCATTCGTGCATCTGCATGAGCAATATAACAGCAGTAACAAAACAATGACAGCAACAAAACCAACAACATGATTAAATCAATACTACGTAAGTCTAATCAATCCATGTTTTCCCCTATGTGAAAGCAATGCGTAATTCAAAGTTTTAATTCAATTGCATAATTTGACTGTTCATTGTATGCCCTCAAATAGGTCGTTTTGTTTCTTTGTTTTTCATTAGTTCAGTAGCATACAAATGAAATTGAATTTTAATAATTGCAATTCAAGTGGACAGTATAACCGACTATTTTATTTATAACAAGCCTACAATCTGACGTCCATTTGCAATTAATACAGAAAACAATCACATTACTGTGAAATATTGATTTATTGATATCCCCTTGTCAAAAAGCCTTCTAAATCACCAAAATTTGACCTGAAAACAATACTTTTAAACACAAAAAAGAGAATATTACCATAATGTCAGCAATTGTCAAATTCAAAAAAACAAATATCTTATAAAGTGGGGCAGAACATTCAATGACGCACAAAGATCGTCGGGTTAAAATGGTTCACGGAGGAGACAACAACATATGGTACAGCACTTACAGGACAGAAAATCCATCATTAAAGAGATACCTTATAATTATCCTCCTGCGTACAGCCGATTCAATGTCAGAAAAGGTAATAGAGCTCATAAATCATGTATTTCCGAGCATGGTATTAATATCGTCACATGCATATTAGCCGACTAACCCGATACCCGGTATTGTCTCCGCAATACCCATGAAATCATAATCCGATACTATAATGGAGTGTAGTGTTTATTATTGTTGCTGGAGAAGAGGTTGGGCTGGAGGGATGGCTGATGGCTCATCATGCGGTTAATTCAGGGGCAACAAAGTGATTGTGGTGATAGAAATTTTGGAGAAGAAAAATTGAATTTCAACGTAGCAGTTGTATTATTAATTTACAGGTAGTGTTTTAGAAAAGGTCGTGGCCGGTGATTACATGCCCTGATCTGACGAACCTGTCTTCAAAACTCCAATGATAACTTGTCAACCCTCAAAATCATTCTAATTTAAAATTAAATCGGTAATAACAGTCACAACCAAACTAGACCACACTTGCAATTCAAATCCCAGGGGGTGAGGGGGGGGGGGGGGGGGGGGGGGAAAGTCAACACTAATGACCATGGGGGGGTGCCACCAACATGGGTCTCATTGGGATGTTTTGAATTTTCATGCCAAGTTTTGTAGAGTAATGGGTCCTTTTTAAAGTGTTCAAAAATATGTTGGAAAATATGCCCAATTTTCCTCAATTTGAACCAAAAATTTTCTAAACTTGGGCGAAAAATTAGTCCAATTCTTCATCTGAAGCCAAATTTTCTAAAAATGTTGGAAAATTAGTCCAATTTCTTCAGTCTGAAGCCAAAATTTTCCAAGTTTGCGAAAAGGTAAAAAATGGAAATTTGTGTTAAAATTGCCCAAAATCTTGTATATAGCTAATGGGTCCTTACAGCAAAAATTAGTATTGATATGAGTCCTACTGCCAGATTCTTGAGGCATGTTTACACAAACAAACTTGAGAAACTCCCCTCCCAGGACTTTAAACGTGCCAATACACCATAATCCACAGAAAACACAGTTCTTTTTGAGTGATTATGTAGTAGACTTGAGTGTGAAATGTGCATTCAAAAAGGAGTGATGTTCACTTTTAGCGAGTGTAGTCCCCATCTTAAAGAGTAAATGGAGACAATACCATTTTAAGGGGTGTTACCCTCACTCTTTGGGAGTGAAAGTTCACGTGATTTCTATCTTTTTGGAGTGAATTAACCAAAACATTGGCAACTATTTTTGAGTGGGTTACACTCTTTTCGAGTGAATTACGTTTCACTTGTTTTTAGCTCGTTGTATAAATTTAGAGAGTATGGGAAAGTGTCTGTCCTTCATACAAGAGTGGGTCATCTACTATCTTCAGTAGATTCACACATAGATCAGTTTCAGTGACAATACTAGTGTGTAGGATTACCATTAATTCACACCATATCATTCCAAAGAACTACTCTCAAACCTAATTTGTTAAATGCACTTTACGGTCACTGTACTCCGAATATCAAATTTTATAATTCAAGGTAATTTTGTTTTGGATAATGTTTATTAATGCTTTCAAGTGGATACAAGAGCTCTTGGATACAAAGCGTGCAGTGTGGTAATCTGTGTAAATGTGGAAAATTGTCAGTACATTTGTCAATAGAGATTTGAATCGGGTGCCACTATGCGTACATTTATGTTCAAGGGCAGTTTTTTTGTAAAATGATTGCGTACTCTGAGAGCTGTCCAGTGGAATCCCATGTAAACGCTGAGCATTGTGTAGGCATTATTCCACATTGTGCACTGATAGCAATGCATGCTATGTATACTTTGTCTGGTCTAAGTATGCAAGTTGGCGATGCGTGCGAATATCGAGCGCCACCTTTCAGTTTGTTGTGCACTTGTGTTTGACTACAACGCACAAAAAAAGCTGAAGTCGGTATAATGCATGTTACTTCATACTTCGAGCGGGACATATTGTAACATATCCGTGGGTACTCACTATGAAACTGATTTGGTGTACAAGCTCACGCTCAAATCCGGGGCATTCGGTGAACATAGACTGGAAAAATAGGGTTCTTTGGGTGAGAGGCAGCCAATTTGCAAAATTATTGAAAAAATGGGTCTTTGGTTTGAGATTTTTGCAAAAAATAGAGGTCTTTGGGATGTCCCCCTCAATAGTGGTTTTGGGGTGACGTGGTAAAATGTTCACACATATGAGGTCTTTGGGTGAAATAAACAAAAAAAATAGAGTCTTGGTCACAACGATTGCTGAAAAATGGGTCTTACAGCCTTAAAATACGAGCTTCCCCCCTCCCCCCCCCCCGTAACAATGTACAGTGATATTATTTGTGTGATAATGTGTACCATAGCATGTAAGGGGCAAATAGTTAAATATATAAAGCTTCGCAACCTACTCTTATCATGTGGCTTTATTTCCTCCCACAGGATACAGAGGGTATAATGTAATTTACGCTTTTGAAGGAGGCACTGGCTTGAGTGCGGTGCCAAGAAGTTCTTTTTTTTTGTTCGGGGGGGGGGGGAGATGGGGGCAAAGGGAAATTTTGCGGGGGGCAAAGTGAATTTTTATTTCAAAAAACTTAAAAAAAAAAAAAAAAAACATTTTTGCCCAATTTGCTGATTTTAGACCACAAGTCATCATTTTTTTCTTTCAGCTGTGGGGGGGGGGGAATGTAGGGGAAATTGGATATTCAAATTTTTGCTTCTATATACCTCAAACATTTCTTACGATCCTCTGATGGCTAAATCATCTCACCCAGTAGTCCTCAGGGGGGGTTTAAGAGTAAATTTTACTGAGGTTACACTGGCCAATTTACTGTCTAAATTCAAAGAAGATGTTTTTATCTTGGCATGGAAACACAATTGCTTGCAACACCAGGGTAAATCAAATGGGTCTGATGAAATAACAAGTACGTAATCACCAGGTAAAGGAGATGCCTTTGGGCACACAACAACCATAGTATGAATATTTGTCTTAGCGTGCTCATGTTTGGCTGTCTGCTTTAGACTTAATCAATATCCAAGAAAATCAAATTGTTTCCCAGATGATTTCAAATAACAGCATTGAAAAAATGTTTCGTTTCTTATGTAAGAAATAAAGTGTTTTAAATGTGTGGAATAATGACAGAAGGAAATAAGACATTGTGAGAAATTCAAAATATAATGAGAACTGTGTTAGTTAGGGATTAATATAATTTTTTAAAGGAATTCCTACACAAAATGTAATAGTGAATCACTTAAAAGTAAAAGACAATTTTTGTATTGGAGGCAGAATACTCTTGATATTGAGGTCAGTGGCAAAAATGTAAGCCTCTCAAACCTGGTAGTGTCTGGCACAAGTGCTTTTAAATGGCTTCCAAAAGGACCAAAAATCACTGTCCCAAGACTAGGCTTGTTTGTACCCATTTGAATAATATTTTCATCGCGATTCTGACTAATCATAAAAATACATAATTTTGACATTAAAAAACAAGCTGATATTTTAACTTTGTCTTCTGTGTGCGTTATTTTGTTTTTATCAACTACCCCTTAAAAACACTCTGGGAATTTGTGAAAATTGCATTCCTGATATTTTTCCAAAAATAGATGGGATGTGAAACAAAATATTTTTTCTCTTAGGCCTAATCCACCATCAACAGGTCTACAATTGAATCATGGCCAAGGGAAAATCATGTATGTAGATGTGTCCCAGACAGCAGCTATTCCTTGTGCATTTTCAATTCTTTTTCACAGCGGTAAATAACTTGGACTGTCCGATAGTATCTATAGCTGCACTATCAATTCAAGTGGTATCGTAACTTAGGATTGAACTACGCAGTGTTTGTTTAGCCTGGTTTTCTGTGTTATTCTTGGTCATTGCTTTCTCTTGTTTGCTCTCTGCTTCAGTGTACAAATGTAGAGTGGTGTATTTCAGATAGAATTGGCATGATTCAGGGATGGTTAATGAACTTGGTATGTTCTGTTGAAAATTTGAAGTGGTTGGAAAAAGGTTTTGAGTCTTGTTTGTCTTCTCGAGAACAGATATTTGAAATCAACAGTTTTTTACCTGGTTAATGAAATGAATATATGATGTTAGCTAATCGTAAATGCTATATGAAAGCCGAGGGGGGTACTCACATATGAAATGGATATGGGTGTAAGGCTCACGCTTCCAAACCCAGGGACATTCAGTGACATATAGGACTAAAAAATAGGGGTCTTTGGGTGAGAGACGGTCACATTGCCCCAAAATAGGGGCTTTCCAAGTGACTAATTTGCAAATTTTTTGAAAAAAATGGGGGCTTTGGGTGAGATTTTTGCAAAAAATACAGGTCTTTAGGTGAAAATTTTCAAAATTTCCCCCGAGATAGGGGTCTTTGGGTGACAGTAGTAAAATATTCACAAAATATGGGGTCTTTGGGTGATATTGTAAAAAAATGGGGTCTTTGGGTGACAACAATGCAGAAAAGGGGGTCTTAACAGCCTTACATATGCGTGGCTTCCAAAGATGGGAGTGCCCCCCTGGGTATTAAAGGCAGGTAGTACTTGGGGGATTCCTTTATTTCAAACTAGTATAAAAATACTTAATTCAAATAAATTTGTAATTCAATTTAAGACATAAATTTTAAAAAGTATCCAAAATATCAAAAAGATATCATAAAGGTTTTTTTTAATCTGACCAACTGACCCACTTCTTGTTTACATAAGGCAACATAAAACATTCAGAGGGCTTGTGCATACATGTCTTAAACTTCCTGCTTCCTGATCTACAGTAACTGTGTGCCAAGTTTCGGTTTCATAATATCTCGCTTTTAAACAGTGTACAAAAACACCTTTTCAGCACACACTTAACTAATGCACTTGTATGCATACTGACTTTAGTCTTAGTTGTGTTGTACCATGCTTCTTAGCACAAATGATGGCTACCCCTACACATCATACACAGACTCTGTTTTTGCTGTCTTTGCTTACAATCTACTTATTCTTACACAGTGCTCTTGGTAAGCCCATCAAAAGATCTACAAATGATTGCTATGGGACAGAGTGTGAGATTGATTTAGACAATACTAGCGACATCCAACTTCTTGAAGATATCAATGCTTCTGTGGTCCCTGCATTCCCTCAAGTCATTGGCCTGCTGCAAGACATTGCCTACACACAAAATCAGCTGTTGGAGAACTCAACAGCAACAGTAGCAGTATCTTCCTCAGCATTTCAGCAGCTGACAACTTTGCTGCAAGATCTTCCCCTACTGCTCACTAACATGATTCAGATTCAACAAGACGTGCATCAGCAGCTCATCAATATAACCCATTTGTTGCAAACTCGACCTCCAACAATGCCACCTGCAATTACAACAATGACCACATCACAACCTTCTCAGGTGACTGCATCACTGCCGAGTGATTGCTCAGATGCTGCTTCTAGTGGGTCGCGAACAATATTGCCCCAAAATAGCGAGTTAGGCTCATTCTCTGTTCGCTGTGACATGGATACTGATGGAGGGCAGTGGATCATTTTCCAGCGCAGATTTGATGGTTCAGTTGATTTTGAACGGAACTGGGCAGACTATGAGAATGGCTTTGGAAGTCTTGATGGTGAGTTTTGGCTTGGTCTAAACAAGTTGCATGTCTTAACGAGTCGCAGTCGATGGGAAATGAGAGTTGATTTGGAAGACTTTGATGGCAACCGTGCTTATGCCAACTATGATACCTTTCAAGTTGGGGATAGTTCATCCTTCTACAGGCTTACAATAGGAACTTTTTCTGGCACAGCTGGTGATGGAATGAGAATCCATAATCTAAATGGTATGGCGTTTACTACCAAGGACCAAGACCATGACATTTGGAGTGGTCAAAACTGTGGAATATTTAAGCGCAGCGGCTGGTGGCACAAGACCTGCAACCTTGCAAACCTCAATGGTCTGTATCTTGGGCAGAATGAAAACAGCCACACTGGTATGACTTGGTATAAATGGAAATCATCACAGGAAGTACTTAAGAAGTCAGAAATGAAAATCCGACCTGTACTGTAGCTGGTTGCATCTTCTTTAATATAGACTGCCCCAGTAAGTGACAATGCTATTTTAATATCTGAAAGGGTTTAGTGTGTTGAAGACAAATGACACCCTGCAGGTGATGCAATGAACAACGTTGTCTTTATTCATTTCCATTACGCATGTGTGTATGAAAATTCAACAAGTGGATATGGTACTTGCAAGAGAAGATTTCACTCAGTTCCATACAGCTATTTCCCTTTGCACACAGAAGCATTGAGCATCAATCTGCATCCACGACACCTGACAGGACAATCCCTTTTTAGTGATTTTGCCTCCCCCCCCATGAAAAAAGGTGTTTTTCTGACTCTTATTTATTTTTAATTTCGGGCTAGAGCATATGATGGGGAATTTAAGTGAAATCTTCTCTTGGTAATTTCAGACAAAAGTGTCATTTAAGCAGTGACTGTATTTAAGGAATTCATTAATTTTCTCAGATCATGAACACCTCGGTGTCATAGTAACAATTTCATTTAATAAAAGGGACTTGTTTATGTTTCAAGCACCCAAATGGACAATAAACACGATTAGTACTAGGCGGTCCCCGGGTTTCGCGATCACCGGGTTCGACGAGCACCTGGGTTCGCGATCACCTGGGTTCAGTGAATCACTGGATTGAATGACCCTCAGGTTTCGTGGTGATTTTTTGACCTGGAATGACCCTGAGTGAACTTGTCGTGACCTTTAAAATTTTGGCATCATCAATCGCCCCTGCCCACAAAGTTTCGTCTGGATCCACCAAAGTTTCCCATTTGACCTAATTGACCTGAATGCCCCTGATGACTGTTGAGACCTTTAAATTGTTGCAATCAACAATCAACCCCCACCTCCCAAATTTCAGGTCCCATACACCAAACATTTGCTCCATTTAACCTCCTTTGACCTTGAATGAACGCTAATGACATGGTCGTGACTTCAAAATTTTCGCCCTCAAAAATCGCCCCCACCTCCAAGTTTCATGTCCATATACCAACCTTTACCCTATTGACCTTGAATGACCCTGAGGACCTTGTCGTGAGCTTTAAATTTTTGCATCATCAATTGACCCCGCCACCAAGTTTCGTCTGGATACACAAGGTTACCCCTTTTATCCTTGACTTGAATGACCCCTAATTGACCTTGTCATGACCTTTGAAATTTTGGCATCAAATCAAACAACAAAAAAAGAACCCCTCCCTTGTCGTGACCTTCAGAATGTTCGGCATCAACAACCGACCCCACCCTCCAGTTTCATGTCCCCTACACCAATGGTTTACCCCTTTGACTCATTTGACCTTGAATGACCCCTGATGACCTTTGATCCACTAACCAATACAATCTTGTCTTCAGACGGTCAAGGGCCACCCACCCACCAACCAAGTTTCAGGAAAGTGCGGCCCCGGGTATGAGGAAAATAGACGCGAGTCCATTTGCCCTGGAATGACCCCCGATGACCTTTGAGCAATAACCAATAAAAACTCGGTCTTGGAAGGTCAAGGGGCACCAACCCACCAAGTTTCAGGACCGCGCGACCCTCGGTCTCCAGAAAATAGACGCGGTCAGACAGACACAGACCACTGACAGACCACCGGTATTATTATAAGATAGGCTGTGATTATAGTGCTGATGCTAATAGTGTACGTAGTAGTAGGTATTCTCTGCAATGATCACAAAGATAGATGTGAGAAACCATGTGACGGACAATCTATATGCAATAGGCTACACGGTGTATCTGGGTGTATGTCTGTGTTGTATCTGTCCGCCATTTTCTCGGAGGCTGGGGTCGTGTAGCCACAAACCACTGGGGGGGGTGGGTGTAGCTTGGGCTGGGCCAGATCAATTTTGATTGGCTAGCGGATATGCGCCCCACAAGCAGGGTAATCACGAAAAAGGGTTTTCAAACAAGGGGTGATTGAGAAAACTGGGGACCGCCTTGTATTTGTAAAATAATTTTGGTCCAAGTCCATTCACGCAAAAGTTCAGTGGTGAGAATATTTTGTTATGACATAAGATTAAAGAAAAGCTGTGTAATTTATTGTCCATAAAGGGAGAGTGTACAATACAATAGTCAGCAGGCTCTGTTATTGACATTAGTTTTATGTAATCATACCACTTCTGTTAAAGACCTTTAATTTATTTTTGTTCAATATTTTGGTTTTTTCGAGCCTTGCTGGGAGACATAAAATCTCAATCATTCAAGTAGAATTGACAGTGGCGAGCGGGGCATAGGGCTGCTTGGGGCGGGAATGCCAAAACATGCACAATGCAGCTTAGTTTGGCTATTGGAGGTCCTTCCGCCCCCAGGCCCCCCTCAAAAAACCAGGTCCGGATCCGCCGGTGGTTGACCTCAGACAATGCCAGAAAAAAGACAAATATGAAGTTTGTGATGTGATGCCCTCGCCCAACTAACCCATCGGCATTTTTATTTTGCAAAAAAAAATTATGTAAAGAAATAATTATTTCTTTGCTAAATGTCAGAATCTGATCAATTATGTAATGTTTTGCTGAATTATCCTGAAGATAACATTCTCCAGCAGCTCAATAAGTCCAAACTAGAGAAGGCGAGGATCACACGTTTTTTTATATGCCCATGTACCTATGTTAAAGAGACATGAGATTTCCAGAAAGAAGCGCCCACAATTTTGTTGAACCTTGGTTTTTTTGCATATTTGGAATGCTTACCAATGTATTAGATCACACCTGAAGTGAATTAGCCGAATACGCCGTCTTTATGTAATAAGATGATGATTTGGTACTTTCTGTCGTGCACAACAGAAAGTCAAAGCACGGTTTTCTATGGGGACGATTGCGATAGCAGACAAGTTCAAAACAAGGTTTGCGGTTTTCTTTTGTACTTGTTTGCTCAATAAACCTTCGAAAGGTTCTCGGTAGGTGGTCTACGACCGATCCAGTGAAAATTGAGAGAAATTTGTATCCTCTAAAAATCTCCTCCTGTCACTTTAAGGTCACAAGGTTGAATCCAAAGCCAGTAGACCTTTTTCTTCTGTGGTGAACAGTTTTTGGAATTTGGCAGTCTCTGGACGATTAAGAGTGTAGTGTAACAAAAGGCAACCCTCTTTTGTTGATAGAATAAGGATTCAAAAAATCTAGTCAAAGTAAACTACTGTGAGCTCAAATCTTATTTGCATTATTGTACCTTCATGTATACTCCCAATGTGGATGACTAGTGGTTAAGATACCTGTAGGTAGATGGACACTCCACTTTTTAGGTCGATGACCCGGGGGGGTCTTAAGTTTGTTAAGTTTGGTTTGGGTAGGGACATGCCTCCTCTGGAAGTAGGACCCATAGCTATACCATTTTTTGCCAAAAAAGGGGACCAATAGCTATACCAGAGATGCAAATTTTGGGCCAAATTTAACCAAAATTTGCCATTTTTCCCCTAAGAATTTTGACATTTTAAGAAAATTTGGCTCAGATTAAGGAAATTTGACTAATTTTCCAACAAATTTGAGAACATTTAAAAAAAATGACCATTGCTATATGAAAATTGGCATGAAAAAAGGGGTCATTGATACAACAGAAGACTGAAAATGAGACTGATGTCTGTGGCACGTCCCCGTATGGTCATTTGTATTGCGAACCCCCCTCCTCCGGGGCCGATGTCATACCTATGCAGGGAGGTCGGGGGAGGTACTCTGCGACTACTCCACTGTATAAAATACTGAATCTGATTGAATCTACAGGATTGAATTTAAACTTGAAAATTGGGTCTTGATCTATATACTATTATTATTTCCCAAATCTATCCCAATTTTTGTTTTGAAATTCAATTTGTTTTCATCACAAATCTGTGCTTGTTATGTCAAGTTGAATTTGTCTTCAAATATTTGAAAATTGATTGTTTTGTTTATACTCAAAGCATAAGCATATGGCATTGTTTATCTATGTAAAATTGTTGTTTGTTACATTTAATATGTTAATATTCAAACTGTCAGACTGAATGCTATAGAATTATGGAATATTTAAAGGGACACTGCCTCATTGTCAATTGACATAGAAGCAATGTGTATCACAATTGCCATAGGACAATGTGTCGTCAGGGCATGGTGAACAACATTCTGGAACTTTGTTATTCATGTCATCAATAAAGGAATCATTCCCCAGGGGGGCCACTTGTATTCAAAGGTGGATATGATGCGTGAACAAGAAAACGCGTATAAAGGGTCTCTTTTTCCAACAGGCGATGTACGCGCATACATTGTTTAGGGTGTCAAAAACAGCAAAATATGGACAAAAGGGTATGTTTTTCTTAACCCTGAAATTGTGATGTACATGTTTAGGGTATCTCATTAAGCAGGGATCAAAGTCATCAAAAATATTGTAATCGGAACTTCGGAAGTAAAGCAAAGCAAGATAATAAAGGGTATATTAATGCCACAATGCATTGCTTACTTGTTTAGGGTATCATAAACAGATAAAATACTTGAAATTTAAACTACTTAGTTCTCCAGGTAGACAAGGATGTATTATATTATTAATCTTTCCTTGGAGATGGCCAGCGCATGATAGTGTTGAAAAAAAAAAACCCCATGTGCGCTTGGCCGGATTCGAACCGGTGACCTTCGTATTACATGCACGGACGCTCTAACCGACTGAGCTATCTAACCATAAACCTATAGATGATATCTATCGCTATTCTAACAAACCCGCTGATAGCCTCAGTCGGTATTAGAGCGTCGTCATGTAATACGAAGGTCGCCGGTTCGAATCGGCAAGCGCACATGGGTTTTTTTCAACACTCTCGTGCGCTGCGCCATCAATGTAATGATGTTAATAATATAATACAGATATAAAATAATTGTTTAGGGTATGTTTTAGCTGTTTGGAGTCATGAAAATGTGTCTTTAAGGTGATTTGAAAGTCCATGTTCACGCATCATTATCCACCTTTAAATTAAAGTGCCCCCCCTCCCACCCCCCAGAATCATTCACCAAGCATAAAATGGTACTGGGATTACTGGAGTTATCAGTGCATACCAGTGGCGAACTTGCCCTTGTTAGGGCATATTTCTCATTGTCGTCCTGAAATGAGCTTCAAATCTATTTCATTCCCAAGATATAAAAAAAAAACGGCCCTTTTAAGGTTAACCATCAATATTAGCCCAGTATTGAATAGGGATAGCATATGCAAGTGCATTATGCTTCCACCATAAAAAACCACAGTTGTTTCCCATGGTACTTGATGGGGAGTATGTGAACAGTGCCAGGCTCTCATATCAAAAATAGAACACAATGACATAATCAGTCAAAGACCTTTAAAGGGGTTATTTCGTGATCCTCCAGCCTCGTTCCCCTACTTACCTAAAAATATGATGGAAACGTGTTGAGTGTTAATCGAAGCAATTACTTCATATTTCACTTTTATCCCCCTGGCTTGAAAGCAGAGGGGATATTGCGATGGTGCGAATGTCCGATGTGTTGTATGTATGTATGTGTATGTATGTGTGTGTTCAAGTTGGTTAGGTTTTGCGTTGTTTTCGTTTTTCATGTCTCCTTCGAAAAGTTTTTAAGTCCGATTTAAACAGATTGGGTTAAGGGCAATAGGGGTTCCTTCCTGTGTGGAATGATGTAAAGGTCATTGGACCAAAGGTCAAAGGTCATCTGAGGTCATGTCCAGACTGCCATCTTGCCAGGGGGAGACGCCAAGTTTACTTGCTGTATATAGGCACTAACATGTTCATATATTTTGGACAAAACTTGGTCCCATGCTTAAGGACTGTGTCAATTCCTATGGCATTCACCCCTATGTGACCTTTAACTTTATAGTCCTAGAGGTCAAGTGGTGTTGTTTTGTTTTAAACATTGAGTGTATGCATTTGGGGGGGGTAGGTGCTGGGACCCCAAACTCTCTGAAACTGGAAGTCCAGAAAGTGGTCCTCTGACTAGCTAATACATAGAAATTCAAATGAGTTGCAGTTGGGTCCAGGACCACAAAATGCAGGTTCGTGTACCCCTGATCATATTCATTTAACGCATAATACAGTCATTTTTTTCCAATATTCAAAATGCCATTTTGTCTACTTAATTGTAGTGTTCGGTAATATCAACACCTTTTACTTTTCTTTGTAAAAAAACAGAAAACTTAGGCATTTTTAAACGGTTCTGGCAAGATGCCATTTCGGACTATTTCTGGGCCTTAAAAACTTGGATCCCACTTTTATTGGTAAACAAAGCATAAAAATAGTTAATCTTCTTGACAAATACGACGGGTTATGCTTAGCCACTCTACTGGGTGTTTAATACAACAATTTCCAATACCAAAAGGTGCAACTAAATGGGTTTTGATGCAAAATAGGGGGCACGATTTGTTTACACTGTGAAAATCGCCTGATAGTGGCTTTAACACTTCTATTTTGAGTGCAACTCAAACTGACAACTCATAAATGCATCTCAACCCATCTGCCATGTGCCCTTGGATTCATCGCCTGTAGACCACTGATATTGCAACCACTAATGACATTTTCATCCCACATTTTCACAAAACATATATTGGCTTTGTGACAGGGGTCTGAACAATTCTCATATTCTTGCTATTGCGTAACTAATTTTCAGACCATTCTTAAGGGTATAATGACCTGTCACATATCAGGAGAAAGTAAGTCTGTTCTTAAGGATATGTGGATTATGCCCTGACCAAGTGGGTATTATTTCTTTTTGGATTCGTGGAACAAATCCCTACAAATAGGTCACCCTGGCGATGGTAGACAGATTTTCGGTAGTTATGGTAGACATACTTTTTCGCAAGTTAGTAATGACCACCACCTGCCTTGTTCTGCTCGATGAGTCCAAGACTTCACCTTCACGCCGAAACCACCAATAGTGATTCATTTAAAAAAGTTAAATAATCATAATTGAGTGATCTTCACAAGAATGCCCCATATATGGTATATTCAGTTTCCCAGTCTGAGAAAAGCAGATTCAGGTGTATTTGTTCACTTTTACTCCCTTCCCCTACTCCTCCCCCCGATATCGCCTATACCTCATGCAATTCCATCATTGCATAAGAGTGTGCACGTAAATCAATGAAGAGCCATGTATTAGCGCGCGCTTCTATGAGATTTTGGCCCAAAATTAATGCTCCATATGGTCCTGGAGCATAAGTAATCTGAAGAATATTCTTCCCTTCAGGGTCATCCCAAAACGAGCTGAAAAGTACTGCCGGTCAACAAACCACCAAAACCACAGGTTCCACGAATCCACACGGGCAGTGACCGCTCTTGTTGGTGGTTCATTCTGAGTGGTACAGGTATGGAATGCAAGTTAAAGACACTATCAGTTATTTGCTAATCGCACATCTAAAAAATCAGCAAAAATCCAGATTTTTTGCATGTACTAACAAGTACGGTATCCTAACAACCCTGCAAATGATAAGACCAGAAGCAACTATAAGGACAGAATCAGAGATTTTTAGTATTACTGTCCGAACTGACACTTACTACCACACGTAATTGAAATGGAATCGTATCTTGGAACACTGGCCGTTTTCTTCCTATTCCACTTCCTTTTCTGTTATTCCCCCCCCCCCTAACAGCTGTAAGGTAACTTCTGAGATTCTATAGACTTATTATCCTTCACTTTGAAGCTATTCCTTCCCTGCAAATTTCAATATTTTTTTTCAAATCACTGATAGTGGTCCTTTAACTGTTGATTTCAAATATGCATTGTAGTTTTGGTTTTTATTACACTGCTTGCTTTTAAGGCTGACTCAGAGATTTCAAAATATATATTTTTTATGTAGTAATTAAAAATAGTTATCTAGAACAAAGATAATCAATCTAAAATGATTAATTACAAGTTAGAGATAAATATTGGTTTTTCCCGTTTTCTCCCCATGTAAACTTTATGCACAGTATAATGTGCCATAGGATACTGGTTAACAAAAATTCTGGATCCGTAATTTTATAACAAAGTTGTGATTTTCTATATTTGAAGGACTTTGGGTGTGCCTTAGTTAGTTTATTTCACTCAAATATGGACAAGCCTTATTTATATGCCACAAAAACACATTTGTTTGAAAATTGAGTTGTGCTTTCATCGGGAAATCTTGGAGCCAGCCTTTACAAAAAGGGGTACTAAGCTAGCTCACTTTCTTTGGTGGCAGCAAGTTTCTTTGAGTGTTGTACAATCTATAATGTCATTAAAGGACAACCTGTATCAAGAATACTTACACAATATAACGCTATAAAAACAATTATTGAACAAATATTGAGTTTTCATGAGGGAAAAACGGAATATACTAACCATAAAATTTTTTGACTTAAAAGTCATTTGTCTGACCATGTGCTATTTGAAATTCGCGCCTATGTGGGATATGTATCTGTGTTACGCGATACGGACGGCACAGTAGCGTCATACATCTTCACACATCCTTTCATAATGCGTATTTCCTATGGCATGTATGACCTAAACGTGCCGGTCGTATCGCATAACACGTAATACACTAGCGCGATTTTTAAATAGCACATGGTCAGACTAGATGGTTTTAATTCATTGTTAGGGTTTAATAATTCCATTTTTCAATGAAACCACTTGATATGTGGTCAATAATTATTTTATGGTGTATATTGTTTAATATTATTCGTTGTACTGGTTCTCCTTTAAGAACAAGGTTATGCTATATTTTTGTTGATATATATTACAAACAATGTCTTTTTCAATGAAAGTAATAGAAATACCATCTATTTAGTAGAAGTAATAAATATCATTTGTGACTCACTCTTAGTTCATGTTGTCAGTTTTGTGCTGTTGATTGCCAGTCTAAAATACCAGTGTTTGGCCCACAAACTTAAACGTGCTTGTTCTGATTTATGTGTACCACGTTCTTAACTTGATATGAGAGCCTGGCACTTGCATACACTTATACGATTACCATCAACTGCCATGGGAAACAAACTTTTGGTTTTGAAGCAATAATGCAAATAATGACCATTGTAAGGCCCTGTTCACTACTTACTGTGCTAATATTGATGGTTGAAGTATCGAATTGATATCAGATGAAGTCCGTATTTTTCCCTTTGCCATCCTGAAATTAAGCCCTCAAATCCATTTCATTCCCAAGATATAAACAAAAAAAATGCCATTTTTGAATGGTTAATCATCAATATTAGTACAGTATTGAATAGGGATTTGCAATATGCATTATTGCTTCTACCATGAAAACCGCAAGTACTTGATGCATTTTTGCCTGAGAAGGGTCTGGGGTTAGTCCTTAGTTCAAGTGCTACCCTTGGGTATGAAGTAAATGATGTAAGGGAATAACACTTCTACTCTGTACCTCTGTCAGGGTTCACCAGTTTCTTCTGCAGGTGGCAAAAAACATGTTTTTTTTCCGCGTTTTTTTCCACTTGGAAGAAACCGGTTTCTTCCAGTTTCTTCCACTGAAAGCGGAAGAAACTAAAAAAGTCATTAAAAAATTTCTATTTTAAAGCCAATGACTAACACTTTTGGTTTTATATTATACAGTGAATGAAATGTAGTGAAATAATTTAATATAACCATTCAGGGACCCCCCTACCTGTACCCCATGCAATTGCATAATTAAACTCTCATTGATTCACAAGCCCTAAATATAACAAATTACTGGAAGAAACTGATTAGAAACTTTTCATACCAGCAAGGCCAAGCAGAGACTCCTTGTAAAGACTTGAACATCTTCAATTTCTTTAAAGGAGATCATCACGCTACGCTGTGCTTATTGTTCTCCCTGGGTTGATGGGAGCGGCCATGTTGCCAACAAATAAAGCAGGTGTGTGATGGAATGTTAGAATTTTAGCGGATTATATAGTGTGTCTCACAAAATGTCACTGTATTCTAAGTTTTTAAAAAACAAGACTAAATGTCAACCGAAACGCCATTCAGCATGTAATGCTCGAGTAGAGCCATTCATATTAGAGTTCCTCAATGCCACATGCTATACAATTACTTGAAATTCCCCGCGTAAAATCAATTGAGACATTCAATGCCTACCTTGGAATGACTCTATTTTGCTATCTGATCAGCTGAACGGTGATGTGGAACAGGTGGGACTTCAATTGGCTATATGAGGTTATTATGTGAAGTAGTCATTTCTTTATTGCAATATAATCACTGCAGATGTGCGTCGAATAAAAGGCATACAAACCTATCAGACATGTAAGATACTCAAAAGTAAATTACTTTGCTTTTGAACAATCAGGGAAAAACTATTAGACATGACGTAGCAATGGCCGTGAGATGGCCGAAACGTCACTATGACCGTGAGATTATTGGTAACATGGATGCGCCCATCAGTTCCCGATTTATTTTTGTCTTCTAATTAGCTAATTAATTTATTGTAATATCATCAATGTTGAGAATCGTTTTCAACATAATTTATCACATATGCAAACTAAAAATTAGCATGTTATGTCCTTTTAAACAAATGTTATAGTTTCCCTAACCCAGGTTCTCCCCACTAAGCAATATGAATATGTATTATACACAACATTTAAAACAAAAGAACAATATGGTTGCTACTTTTATGATTTGTGTTTTAAAATTAACAAATTGGCCATACAGATTTTAAAAGCTTTTTCATAGTTTGCATCTACAATTACAACTGTGATAGTATAAATGTGCACATGGAAAGATTTGGAAAATGGGTTACAATTATCATCTGTATAATTTGAGTGCAAGACAAAACAAAATTGCGAACAAATTTACTATATACTTGCAAGGTATGCTAACATGCTATAAACTTGTAAATTAATTTTGAAAAAAAAAAAACAGATTGTCTGTAAAGTAACTAAAGTAGCCTTGATGATTTAAAGTGCAAAGCAGATGAATATGGTGTAATTTAGTTTGTTGTTCATAATACATTTCTTTATTTCTTCCAGTTTCTTCTGGAAGAAACTGAAAAAAAACCCCCTTTTTTCCAGTTTCTTCCATTCTTCCGGAAGAAATAGGTTTCTTCCGGAAGTTTCCGAACCCTGACCTCTGTGCCCAATTTCCCGAGGGTTCTCAGCACATATGACACAAAATTTTCCAAAATTTGTTGGAAAATTAATCCAATTCCTCAATGGTAGATTTCCTTACTTCAGTAGTATGTGTTGTAGATTAATTTCAATCATCATTTGCATGTTTTATTAAAATTTTTCCACACATTTTGAGACAATGAAAGAAATACCAAATTTCAAGAAAACAAGAGCACCAAAAATCAAATGCAAATGAGCACCAAAAATGACTTTTTAGCTGAATCAAAATTTGATCATTGTACATTCTGGTCTAGATGATAACTCCAGTAGCTATGGTGATCGTTTTCAATTGGGGCAGTTTGCCATTAGTGGCCTTCAATTTAATCAACGATGATGAGATTAGATAAAACGATGACACAAGCAATTGTCACTTTTTCATTCCACACCGTGACACCAATGAATAACAGTGCCATTGACACTGAGCTTTTCCGCTGGTTGTTGCAAGGCACAGGAAAATGCCTTTTGCCAGCTGCACTTGTACTACCATTGACTGGATTAAATTAGAGTAACAAATGTACGCAATCCTGCTAAAACCATGAATATTTTGTATTCTCCAGGTCACCCCCCCCCCCCGCAGTGGCATAAACGGCGGGGGGGGGGGCAGGGGTAGTGCCCCCCCGACCAACTTATGGCCGGGAAAAAATTCAAAAATCATGCTAAATCAGCCTTTTTTTAGCCCTCTGCCTGGGAAAATTGGCCTTTTGACCCCCCTGACCCCCCCCCCCCCCCCAGATACGCCCACTGCCCCTAGTGAAATTCAGAAAACAGAAGCACCAAACTAAATGCAAATGTGACTTTGTGGCAAAACTTTTTATCTGAATCAAAATTGGATCACAACAATTCTGCCTTAGAAAACTGTGTAGGACATTTCGCCGATTGAGGGTTGCTCATTAAATAACGTTGCATGACGTCAGAATTTTGAGAAACCGACAGGTTTTGAATCATTGGAAATTTTGTTAGTAACATGTGTAAGAAGCGGCTTAAATTTCACCCTTGCAAGTGCGTAAGACTAGGTGTTGCAAATAAACCATCATCCTTGAGGCACTTTTCCATCCGCGTTCAAAATCGTAAGTATAGTGAATTTTTCAGAGATTTACTGCAGGTCGTTCCGTATCCAGTTTTTTTTCTCTCTTGGCTTTTGATCGCTACAGTTTGACAATATATTTCGAACTTATTCCTTCTATGTACGTCAGCCCAGACCAGTTTGGGCACCAAGGGGTAGTTGGAAGAGTAGAAAAATTTCAATGCTGACACACTGTTATTCCATATGTTGGGATCATCGCCTGGGGGATGTTGAAATCAGAAGTGGTGCATTTTTTTTTAGGGCCAAAAAAGTATAAATTGGACCCCAATACGGTAAAATCATAGAATGGGATGTATTTAATTCCAACTTCAATATTAAACTGTAATAGTATTTAATTTTCCTCACTCTGTAGCCGTGGATTCAGAGAATTTTAATGTTGGAAGCTGGGGTCAAAATTGACGCCAAAAATGGGTTAAAATTACCCCAAATGAGGTAAAATCCATAGAATGTGATGTATTTGCCTTATATTAAAATGGCAGTATTAATTTTCAGTTTCTCCACTCTATAGCAGTAGAATTCAGAAAATAACTTGATGCTGCATCTGGGGTAAAAATTGACCCAGCAAAGGCAAAAAAAAAAAATACCCAAATATGGAGTCAGTAAAAGTTTTAACAATGCAAAGGTAATCATGATTTTAAACCTCTTAAAATGAAAACCTCATTTATAAAATATATTGGTAGCAGATTAAAATAAACTACATTTTGACATTTTGGGTCTGCAAGTACATCCCAAAAGAGCAATATAATAGTCCAATTAATAGTTTTTCATCTTTATTGAATCGCCTGACTCCAATTCCCATCAGTTAAATATCGTGCCTGTATCCTTTCAACTAGTTTTGACATGAGGGATGAGGCTAAAAAACGGTGATTTAAATTAAGTCTCCTAGGATACTGTGTAAAACTAATAAATTATGCACTTTTTTTCACTATAATATCTAAGTTCAATGTTTTAGGTTACGATTTTTCACACATCTATCTACAGACACCAATATTATATTCTGATCACTAATTGTAAAATCTGTGGATCCCGGGGAGAGGTTATTAGCGAGTGGATCTTTCATAAATTTGACTCCAAAATTGACCCTTAAAAGGACCAAAAAGAGGTCAAAATAGACCCCCAAAAGAGTTTGAATTAAAAGCTATAAATTGGACAATTATACTGTGGAAGCTAATTTTTTGAGAAGCACTGGAATTAGACAAATGTTTGCACGTTTTGTCAGCTGGCAACCACATAGATTTGCTAGACAAAACGATTGCCATGTTTGCAAGGTGACAATATCATCACATCTTTCGACTTTTGCCATCCCTGTGCGTACTTCTTACTTCTCTTCTCGTTCTTCGCTAACCGTCTTTATCATGCATTGCGGCTCCCACTTCAAAGAAAGAGCTGGTGTATCTCTACTGCATCGCATATCAGCGTTATTATCTGCTACCACCCTCTACTTGGACATGGAAGACTCCGCAGCTGCACAGAATAAAAGGTATGTTATATATCTGCTGGTCCTTGTACTTGAAAGCAATGCCCACCGAACTGTGCCTCTCTCTCGGCTCTCTTACTTGTGTCCCGCGATTGTGGAGAACAAGGAGGTTTTTTTCCCAGAGATATTTTCAATTCGCATGAGTTGCCTGGTGTCAGTGCCATTTAAAGGTCCTGTACTCCCCCTTCATTGCCAATGTTTTCTGCACCATACAGTAAGATGAAATGTTCCACATAGGCCTGTAGAAGGCAGTCTTAGTTGCTCTGGAGACAACATACTTTCAAATAAACTAACTTAACATAATAGTAAAACAGCTTGATGATTTCAGGGCAGACGTAAACCAAAATATCAGATTAACAACATTTTAGGATATCTTTCATCTCTAAAGCCCAACTGACTGTTTTCCTTTTCTCCTACTGGATACAACTATTTTTCACAATACCTAGACCAGGAAAAAGACTGTGAAATTGTGGCGTATTTGGTTAAATATTCCCCGGGGGGGGGGGGCACTCCCATCTTGGAAGTGATTCGTAATGTACGGCTGAAAACCCCGGCTTTTTCAGCACCGTTTCACCCAAAGACCCCATATGTTTTTACAACCTCACCCAAAGACCCCATATTGTTGTGCAAAATGTTACCACTGTCACCCAAAGAACCCCTATTTTATAAGGGAAAATTTAAAAATTTTCACGCCAAAGAACCCCTATTTTTTGGAAAATTTTGCAAAAATTTCACCCAAAGACCCCATTATTTTGGAAAATTTTTTGCAAATTTGTCACTTGGAACACCCCTAGTTTGGAGACATTTGGCTGTCTCTCATCAAAAGACCTTTATTTTTTTTCAGTCCTCTTCACCGATGCCCCTGGGTTTGGAAGCGCGAGCTTACACCCATATCCATTCATATGTGAGTGCCCCCGCCCCCCCTCCCCTTGGTTAAATTTTGACCAATTTGTGTTGGATCATTTTGATCCCTTTTCAAAGTTTTTCATTGCGAATGTTAGTAAAAGGAACAAAATTTAAAGGGGACTTTCCCCCCCCAAAATTACAAAGGGTGCAAATTTGGCAACAGTTGGACTTTTTACTTCAATATTACCCCCCCGTTTTTTTTTTAAAAGCTAAAACCCCCTATTTTTTTTTTTTCGCTCACAAAGCGATTTTTGACCTTTTTAAGCTTCTTTTAAAACCAATTGGGTGTAATTTGACCATTATTATCCAATGTTTTCAATTTGTGGATGTCACTACTAATAAAAGTAAATAGGTTTTAAAACTGCTGGTAATGATTAGATTTTAAATTCCTGCCTTAATATTGAAACATATGCATACCAAATACCAATTTTCCTTCCTCCCTTTTTTACCCCTTTTAAGTAATTTTTTAACCTTTTTGGTGTTGTTTGGCCATTCTGGGGTCAATTTTAAAAACCCGGAGTTTAGCATTCAAATTCTTCAATCTCCAGCTATATAGTGGGGCAAATGACAACTAATCACATTTTAAATTGAAGATGGAATAAATACATCACCATTTTGATTTTTACTCATATTTGGGTCAATTTGACCCCTTTGTTTGGCCTTTCGGGGTCAAAAATAACCCCAGAATTCCAGCTTAAGATTTCTTGAATTGTAATAGCTATACAGTGGGGGAAATCAAAATGCTATACATTAATCTGAAGTTGGAATCAACCATTCGATGATTTTTTTTATTTTTTTACCTTATTGGGTCAATTTTGACCCGTTTTTTTTTTTTTGTTCCTTCTGAAGGTCTGAGGTCAAATAACCCCCAGATTAACAACTTCAAATTCTTCTTGAATATTAGTGAGGGACTTAAAGTATTACATTTCAATATAAAGTCTGAACAAATTAATTCACCATTCTATGATTTTTATTATAACCCCATTAGGTCATTTTGACCTTTTTTTGGCCCATAAAAAAGAATTGCAACACTTCTGATTTCTAATCCACCCAGGTGATGATTCACACCTATGGTCCATAACACCTTTGTACTATTTGGCATTTTTTCTTTTTCTGCTCGACCAACCTACCCTAACAGCTAGAATAGTAGGGGAATTATATAGTATTATATACATTTCAATAATGAAGTCGGAATAAATAAATCACCATTCATGATTTTTACTTAATTTGGGTCATTTTTGACCCCTTTTTGGCCATTTCTTTCTGGGGTCAAAATAACTTCAGATTCCAGCATTCAACTCATTTTCAATCTGACACAGGCTCTCTAGTGGGGGAAATGAACTAACTATTCTTTTATTAACATTAAGATGGAATAAATACAACATCACCATCTATAATGATTATATACAATATTGGTGGGGTTAATTTTGACCCCTTTTTGGCCCTTTCTGGGTCAAAAATAACCCCAGAATGCCAAACATTCAAATGTCGTCTTGAATATACAGCAATATAGTGGGGAAACTTAAATACTATTACATAAATTTGAAGTTGGAATCACCATTCTAATGATTTTTTTACCTTAATTTGGGTCATTGTGACCCATTTTGGTCACTTTCTGGGTCAAATTAACCCCAGATTCAACATTCAAATTCTTCTTGAATATTAGTGAGGGAATTAATTAGTATTTACAATTTCAATATAATCTGAAATAAATAATCACCATTCAATGATTTTTAACCCATTTGGGTCCAATTTTTGAACCTTTTTTGGCCCATAAAAAAGAATTGCAGCACTTCTGATTCACATCCACCCAGTGATGATCCCACTTATGTCCCCTAACACCTGGGTACATTGGCATTTTTCTACTCGCCCACCTACCCTAACTCGAAACCTAGAGCCCTTTTCAAGTGGCTGACGTACTACTAATCATCTTTCAAACATACTTTTATCATAAGCCGACTTTTTTATGGCAAATCCTGAAGGTTTAACCTTTATAACCTCGTAACCATATTTGACTTGCCTTGGTTGTAATAAACTTGTGGCGTTTTCATTTGCATAGATTCCAACCTTTGGAATTTTGACTGTTACTGCCATGCCTCCCTGGTTGAAGAAGCCCCCCCCCGATTGGGAGATGTCTTACACACGGCACGCTATCTAGTGCTCATTAATTATGATGTAGCCTGATCCTCCCCGGCCCTCATTCAATAACTAAACAACATTCCGGATAAGTGTATACGTTTTCAAGGACTGAAAGATTTAGCGGATCATGACGAAATATCACATAGCTTCACCGGCCGAAGTTTTCATAGTGTTCTGGTCTAGATGATAACACCATAGACTGCGTCCAACCTGGTGCAAAACTTTACAGATGGGGTTTTGGGGTGAAGGCCATTCGATTAAGATGTAAAATTTATAAATTTAAATCGGGTCATCCCCCTTTAATGTGCGTTTGGTTTCCAGTCCATACTCAGCCTCACAGGTTTTTTCTGGGTACTCCGGTATCCTCCTGCTTCTAAAACTGGCTTTCTTCCCAAACATGTATAATGATGTAAACGTGAATTGAAATAAAAATATCTTCATGATACAATAGTGTTGGTGTGTCGTTAAATACTAATACCTCCTCCTTCCTCCTCCTCTTCCAAATGGCTGGCCCTATTTAACTTAAAAATGTGTATTTTGGTGATCTGCTTCCATTTGAGGGAAATTGAAAAATCTGACCATGATCACATCACTAACCCATTTTTTTCCAAGTTACTTCACACCACATATACCCCTCACCCAGAGAGTGTTTTGAATCAATCCCACAATGCATTGCAATGTGCCTATACTGTACTTTACAAAACTTATGTCAGTACTTAGGGATAAAAAGTGTTCCAAAAGTTTACGAACTACAGGACATGTCATAAGCATGCTAAAAATTCCCTAAGTACTAATGATTGGGGCGAAAATGAGCATAGAAGTAAGGATTTTTTTATGTGTTAAGAATAGGATTTTTTTTTACCCTGTTGAGGTGACATTTGCCAAAACTAGTGCATTGTGGGATTGACTCAATGCACCGTCTGCCCCTCACCAGTCAAATTGGATCTTGCAAATTTTCAGCATGATTTCGCCTTTGTGCAAATTTGAAAAATAGGGTACCTTTGGAGAATCCAATCACACATTAGAGTGTGTATTATGTTATTAGTATGTATGTGACAATATCAGCAGCATGCCTCGGCGATACCCTTAGGATTGGTTGCAGGCATGACCAGCATTTGACCACATTTGAACTAAACCATTCTTAGGTAGAGTAAAAAAATGTGTTTAGCATCCAGGGTTTTTTTTAGAGGGAGGAGGAGAGGCTTTTTATTTTTATCCAAAAATAGGTTAAATTTAATCCATATTTTACCATGCATTTAGCATAAATTGTGGCAGTTACACTGAATATAAAGGAGCTAGGCTTTTATTTTTTACTTCTACAGTTGGCTTGATTCTTCTAAAGATCACAAAACCCAGATCAAAAATGTCAGTGATCTCACTTTTAAAGCAATAACAGCACATTTTTTGAAGAGCGCCCCCAATTTTCTGAATATTTTGAGATTTTTCACAGTGGCATTGGTAGTTGGCTAGTCACAATTTCTGTGAATGGTATAGCTCAAAATTCTCTATGGTTTCACACCAGTAAATACGAGTCCCATTCGTTCCTATACAAAATGGGCGAGATGAAAACGTCATTTCCTCCTCAATGGAACATCCCAGCCCTTAAAGCTAACATTCTGCTTGAAGATCATCATATCTCCTACCCAATCAATCATGAAATTAGGGTAGTTATCTCCAAAATTTTCGAGCTACTGGAACGTGAAGACTAGCATGCACCGTGGACTTTTTCAGTCAGGTGTTCCCTGTAAGAATACGGTTAAAATTGGTTTGTCGGATCACAATAACATATCAATGTCAACTTTTTTTTGATATTCCTACTGATTTTATACTTAATATTGATAGCAACCATGATTTGCAACCCAGATCTCGCCATTTCTCAGAGTTTTTAGGGTACACTTAGGTGACGGTCCACAAACAAACGCCATCATTTGAAGCAGGGGCTGGGCTTACCTCTGTTTCTACTGTTATTTACTGGTGTGAATCCCTATGTGTCGCAAAAGAAGGCCTTATTTAATTAGAATAATTCACATCGGAGAGCTCCAATAATAATTCAACGGCTGCTGGAAACGTCCTTTCAATATGAAATAGCCGGAAAATCCCACCATGTACGTGTCTACGCTCATCCATTAGTTGTTCCATCGGTTCAGTCAAGTCAAGTTGGATGTCATTTTCGTGAGGTTCCACTAATTAATCATGGATGGACATAAATTTGGCATTTCCAGCTCCATTAAATTAAAATCAGGGATCCCGATTCTAATTACAGAATTGTTTCTTTTATGACAAATATGCACTCTTGAGCATTTTCATTCATAGGTATATAGTTAAAAAGACAATTAATTACCAACACAACTTTGCAAAATTCTTAAATTTTGACAATTGGGGGGGGGGAGGGCACTTTTCATAAAATGTGTCATTATTGCTTTTAAGTAAAAAAAAAAAATGAAAGAAAATTTATAAAAAGCTTGAGGAAAACATATCCACTTTAGAAGTGCCAAACACAATACACCTTGAAAGTTAAGGTGGATGTTGTCATATTGGAGATATCTTCAAACACACACTTTGGAGTTGCCATCACAGTGCATACTCCTTGGTTCTTACAAACATTAAAGACAATTTTGAGATGATTCCCTTGTAATGTTCTCATATGTCTCCGTTGAGCCTGGAATTTCTCCTGTACACATATATTACATGGCAATGTAAACAGCAATGCAAGAGTGATCTCTTTGTGGACCTGTTGTCATGAGTATTTGACCGCATTTGAACTAACCCTGCTTGTTTGCATGAGCATATACAGTATAGTGCATAAATGCTCTATATGCCATGCACTATGTGGATTGCAGTGTATTAGAAGATCATTGACCTGATGTTGTTTGAGATGTGGCTTAATCTCGAGCTGAGATGATGACATCACAAAACAAGCTGTATTTTTATCCCCCTGGCTTGCAGTAGGGAGATTTTGCGATAGCGCGCATGTCCGTATGTGTGTGTGTGTTCCAGTTTGGTTACGTTTTTGTTTTCAGGTCTTCTTGAAAAGTTGATTTAAAGCGGCACTGGCACATTTTCACAAAATATGAAATGTCTTCAATTTGTGAATAGTCTAGGCCATTGGAAGAACAGAGATATATTTACACATAAAAATAACATACCCCAAAACATATAGGGACATTGATATGAGGATAAAGACATCCAGGTAATTTGTAGGCCAACTTTTAAGCTTTCCGTAACTTTAATCAACAAATGTGTATATTACATGAATATTTTTGACTCGTACTCACTGATATTAAAACCGCAAAGGTTATAGACCCATCAAACAGTGTGCATAGTGTGGGAAACATGCATACGGCGTGCGCGTTCTTGTGTTAAACGCCATTTTCGTCGTCTGCTGAATTTAACGTCGCCGGCGACGCTAAATTATGAAATCGTTCTGTTTACCCATAAGGAAGCTGATTTGGTCTTAATCATTTCAGGTGAGGGCTAATGTATATAAAAGCTTTACAGCCATGCAAAAATATCAATTTTGAAAAATCTTGAGGGCGCACTATTTTTCAAATGTGCCAGTGTCTCTTTAAACCAGATTTGGGGGTCAAGGTGCAATAGGGGTTCCTTCATCCGTGGATGATGTCAAAGGTCATGGACCAAGGTCACAGGTCATCTGATGTCATGTTCCAGACTGCCATCCTGCCATGGGGATGACACAAGTTGCAGTATTTGTTGGAATAAAATGGATATAAACTATTTATGAAGTAATGTCAGCTTTAGCAGAAGCATAAACATTTGGGGGTATGGATATATATTTTACATGTGACTAGCAGTCCCATAACCAGCATTTTTTTTGGGGGGGGGGGTATTTTTTTTTTTTTTTTTTTTTTTTTTTTTTTTTTTTTTTTTTTTTTTTTTTTTTTTTTTTTTTTTTTTTTTTTTTTTTTTTTTTTTTTTTTTTTTTTTTTTTTTTTTTTTTTTTTTTTTTTTTTTTTTTTTTTTTTTTTTTTTTTTTTTTTTTTTTTTTTTTTTTTTTTTTTTTTTTTTTTTTTTTTTTTTTTTTTTTAAAAGACCAAATGTAACAACATTGCACCACAACTAAAGAGAAAATCAAAACACTGTATTTGAACAAATGCCAGCTGAAGAAGTGAAAAGGTAACATTGAAATCAATTAATTAAAATCCCCCCGTTTAGTCATGAGTAACCATGCTAAAAGAGACCGAATCACACAAGAGGGAAATTGCATATAACAAAGTAATGTAGTGCCAAATGCAAGGCAGGGGCGGCGCCAGGGTAAAATCATAGGAGGGGTGAAACATCATGGGGGGACGAAACAGTACAAAATGAACTCATTTTGGATAAAAACGCCTAATTTTTGTGCAAAAACCCCTGTTTTTCCTAAATTTTGAGACTCAGGGGGGACGGCCGCCACCCCCTGGTGCCGCCCCTAATGCAAGGTTAACATGATTAAATGTATCCCTAAAGTAAGTTTCATCTGTGAAAAAAAATTTAAAGAAGCTGATTTCAACTGATTTTGGTAGGTAAAGGTGTCAACATTTACCAAAAAAAAAGTGAGTAATCGTAGGGGGTGGGGAAATTGGTTTTTTGGGAGTCAAAGGTCAATAATAGGGGTCAAATTTTGAAATTGATCCAATCATGTTGAAAAGTATACCAAGTTAATAGTTTAATCATAAGGATTCCAAAAAAAGGCATAGTTTGTACTATCTGCGGCCGAAAGTTTTGGAGTTATAGGCTAAAAAAAGCAAAAATCAATAAAAAGGATCATTTTCAGTTGTACAGGGGTCAAATTTAAAAATTACTCCGATTTGGACAAAAAATGGTGCAAATTATAGATGGAGCTCATAGGTTAAAAATAAGGAATAGTTTTGAGTGTCTTAAATGCTTACTTAACGAAGTAGGGGGAAACAAGGTCAAGCCCCATTGAATGCAATGGATGTTGACCTTTGGTGCCCCCTACATTGGGAACTAAGCATTTAAGACACTCAAAACTATTCCTTATTTTAATCCTATGAGCTCCATCAATAATTGGCACCATTTTTTATCCAAATCGGAGTAATTTTAAAAACTGATTGCTAAGGAAGAAAGCCATTTGCTTATAACAAAATTAGAAATTAGCACTACCTGTAGCAAAATCCCCCTAAAATCCTTAAATCGATTAATTTTGACTTTACATCTTATGTTGCTTTTGCTCTAATAAATCCTCACACAGCAGTATTGTTATGAATGTGAGGTGAATCCAGCCACCCACATTAGCGGTGACAAAACCAGATTTAAAACTTTGGTTTTCCTTCTCCTTCTCCTCCTCCTCCTCCTCTTCCTCCACCTCCTCCTCCTCTTCCTCCTCCTCTTCCTCCTCCCCCTCTTCCTGCTCCTGCTCCTCCTCATCCTCCTTTGTAAAGTGACAAAGTTTTGCTTGCATTATATTTTCAATGAATTTCATTAGTGCCAAGGATTTTATACTTGCAAAATTTGTTTCTGCATAAATTATCAAAAGAATGGCTTTCCTTCAAATTGGTGAACATATCATGGCACAAAATTATTGAATAGTATTCTGAAAGGGAGTCTAACTTTAGACCTGGGTTTAAACCATGGTTAATCCTACATGAGTTGAACTTTTTTCTTTTCAAAATACTATGAAAGCTAAATGTAACAGGTGAGAAAATTCCTCATGGATGGGCCGGATGAGGAATTTTCTCACTTGTTACAGCACATAAAGTATGTTGGAAGGAAAAAAGGTCCACTCTTGTAGGACTAACCCTGGTTTAAACCGGGGTCTAAAGTTAGACTCCTTTTCAGAATACCAGCCATAAAAATGAATCAAAAACATTTTGTCTGACCATGCACTATTTGAAATTTGCGCTAGTGTATATGGGATATGTATATGTGTTATGCGATACGGACGGCACAGTAGCGTCATACACCTTCACATGTGATGCTTTCATAATGTGTATTTTCTATGGCATGTATGACGCAAATGTGCCGACCATATCGCATGACACATTATACACTAGCGCGAATTTTAAATAGCGCATGGTAATTCTAGCTGGTTTTTAATATCTCTTGCTCATTTGCATGCCTGCCAATACGGCGCACCATCGTGTTGCACTTAGACGCTGTATCATCGGTATCCTCCCAACGATTATGTGCGCAGAAATACTGACCCGAGTATAATTGTTTATGGTTAGTATAATTCGGCTTTTTTTTTTTTATGAACCACCTTATATGTGGTTAATAATTAGTTCTCCTTTAAAGGAACATATGTTCCAGATTTTTTGTCAGCTCAGTTTGAAACTTTACATTCATAAATTAGTACCTACAATCAAGAATCCCCCAAAATAATACAATTTGATGTAAATTAACACAATAGAGGCTTTTAATTTTTGCTTTTTTTGACATACGAAAACGGGCGGATTTTTTCGCCACGGCTTCACTTTCATCAAAAGCGCCCAACTCGGGACGTCAAAGTGATTGACCACAACATCGTGTTGACTCGATTGGTTATTGCGCGACACTGTAATCTTGATGAAATGAAAGTAATAATAAAATAGAAAAAAAAGTTACCGAATGACATATTTGTTTCATTCGTGGTGTTGTAATTAATTGAAGTGGTCAACCTGCGATATGATGGTCACAACGACTTAAATTATGGTGATGGTCATCACTTTGAACGTCACCATTTTGCCCTGCGATGTGGATTTGTCCGAATCGTATTTTCGAGTAAACTATTGGGCGGGAAATTAAAAGGGCAAAATACTCAACAAATGTGGACAATTTTTCAACTATTTTGATTTATATGTAATTACGTTACTTAAGCTTTCCCATCCAGACCAAATTTTCCAAATATTCAGAATCATGACATATTTCCCTTTAATGAAAACAATACCTGTGTGGGTTTTGATAAGTTAATAATACTCGCCAATTTTGTGTTTCTTTTTCTTTCTCTTCTTGTTTCATGTGTTGTGCTTTTGGCCTGACACGTGATCTTACCAATCACCATGCGGAACAGGTAGTAACTTAAAAAACTCATAGTTTAATGGAATTTTTATTAAATTGTCAATATGCCAATGCCGTATACAATGTCCTAAAAATCTTTTCTAGATCACATACTACAAAAAAGATGTCATATCAAGTAGGCACTTATCTGCCTTGTGCTGCTCTTAGACATTTTCTTGTAGATGGTGTGGAAATTGAAATTGCCTAAATTTTTAGGCTATGCTGGTTTCCTTCTGAAAACATTGTCCAAGTATACAAGCGCCCATTCAACATCACTATCACTATGCAAGTTTTAGTTGGCGTTTTTTCTATGACCAATAAGCTCCTTCCCTGGTTATTAAGAAGCCTATGTACCGGGAGAAAAGGAGGGTAACAGGAGAAAAACAAGGGTCTAGTGCCTTTTCCTGTTCTCAGTGGCTGTAGTATTTTTGTGCCGTTGGTAGGGGTAGGGTTAACTACTGGATTTGCTTTGAGTTTCATTGAGTTACAATAGAAAGCGTTTGATATATTGATGATGAACCTCACGGCAATGCAGATGTCAAAGAAGTATGAATAGGCCTGTAGTGTAGTGGTTGTCCCCTGGATCAACTAATATTTATGTCATGCAACCTAGGCAATATAATAAAGTGCATGTAAACCAACAATCATTTTGGACCCTTATAGCAGTGAAAATAGCTTGAAATTTAGGAAAATGCAGGGTGTTCAGGGGCAGATCGAGGATTTGAAAAACGTCAAAATTACCGGGGACTGAAAGGCTGTAACTGGTCCAAAATAGCTCAAAATGGGCTGATTTTGCAAGAATTTGCAGAATTACCGGGGGGTGCGTCCCCTCCACCCCCTCTCTGGATCTGCGCCTGGTGTTTCTATATCAAAACCAAACTATTGTCCTAGTCTCCTGTCATGCACCAACTTATATTTTGGTTATCTGCTATTAACAGATATGAGAGCAATCTGATCTTTTTTGTGTCGCCTGCCTTAAGGCATGAAGACACATAGGGATCACTTTGTCCACTGTTGTCTGTTGTTGATGTAGTCTGTTGTTGTAGTCTATTGTTGTGAAAAAGGGTTAACATTTGCCTGTAATATCCACACACTTCAATGGATTTAAACCAAACTTGAGTCAAAGGTGCAATATGGGATCATTCATTTGTTGACAAGGTCAAAGGCCACATACCAAGGTCAAAGGTCACAAAGTTCAATACACGGATCCTGGGTTTCCTACCGGAAAACATTTTGTTCCGAAATTCTTATGCATTGTGGGATAGGAATGCACCAACGATGTAGGAATAGATAAAATAAATAGCGCATATATATTCTAAGGTGTTTTCTGTCATACGGTCATCACTCCATGCACGCTCGCGGTTTAGTGCGCCTCCTTTAAACTACGCTCACATTTTGTGGCGCAAAAAATACAAGGCAATCAAAGAGTACTCGTTACTGGTAAAAATTTATGTACAGCAAGCGGTTTTTGCACAGTTATGACAGAAAAATTACCGTATGACACAAAACACCATAGAATATATATGCGCTATTTATTTTATATACTCCTACATCTTTGGTGCATTTCTTTCCCACAATGCATAAGAATTTTGGAACAAAATGATTTCCAGTAGGAAACCCAAGATCAACATATTGGAACCAAACTTGGTTTCTGGATATTACATGCAAACCCTCAATTATTTATAAGGTCAAAGGTCACATGTCTAGGTCAAAGGTCATGAGGCCTATCAGTCACAAACCCTGACAGCAGGTGACACAAGCAGTCCAAGGACCGTGATAGCGATCCGAGGACCGCAATATATTTTTTTTATTTGCCCAAATTGATGATGGTTGGGCTGTGTTGTAACATAAAGTGCTGTTAATTGTATTGTGATTACCTTTTGCATTCTGTGTTCAGTCCCACTTTTATTCACTGTTTCTGAGAAACGTGGTTGGGTTTAGACTTTCAAATGTGCTAAGTTGAAAATACATTGCAATTTTGGGGGTAAATGCAGGAATCTTAGCCAAAGCTGGAGTAAAAAATGTTGTGACACACAGCACACACAAACACAATCATGCGGCCACTTTGACTTCTGAATTTGGAATCTGATGCAAATTGCAGTTTTTTGATAGAACATGGAAAAAATTTCATCTTTGTATGTGAGTTGTTTTCATCATCTTCTTTGATGTGGGACATATTGTATTGATGACTATAAAGTAACTGTAAAGTGATTTTTTTTAATACAAAAGAAAAAGAAAATAGTCACAAGAAATGAACCAATTTGCCACCTGATGCAATGATCTGCATGATGGCGGCAGCCATATTTAACCTGGTGACGTGTGACCTGCCCTAGCTATTTTTCAAATCAAAAGTATTGTGAATTTCAAACTTACTATGAATTCTATTTGACCTATCGGGAATTTTAACTGTTTAAGAAAATTTAATAGTGTATTTTAGAAATGTGGCGTGGTCTAGCGGTTAGCAAGCTTACCTCTGGAGCAAAGGGTCCTCGGATCGAATCTCAGTGGGACCACTTGCTGGATTTAATTCGGGAACTCAATTTGGGATTTAATTTGTATAACAGATATTGATTAAAACTTGAATACCATTTTCTTCATGGTTCATTTGAAATGGGCAAATGAACATGAAAGCTTGCACTACCCATCCGTTGTGTGTTCCGTGTAGTGTGTTTGAATATTGCAATATGGCGCTGTTTAAGCTGCTGCCTCCAAGTTGCATTGTTTCTGTCTAGTAATTATTAAGTTGTAAAGTCTCTGGCAGTTTGGCCTACAGGCCACGATTTGAGATAAAATAAACCTTGATTATTATTATTATTATTATTAAAAAAACAAAGAATCTGAAAAGGCGTGAAATATGCTGTCATCATCTTTAGGCGCCTGCCTAAAGCCCAGTCATACCACCATGACCAGTCTTGACATGTTGCTGATTAGCTGTTAAAGTAGTACTAATGGGGTTAAAAAAATGTGCGTGTGCGCACGCACGCATGTACACACATACACACAACTTGCGGGCTGGGTACCGATTTTGTCTCTCAAAGTAGAAACTGAATTTTTTTATGGAATTTGCAGGCCTCTGAACTAAAACTCAGCTAAAATTTAGCTTCTGACTTCTGAGCCAAAAATTTTCCAAAAGGTGACCTTAAGAAATGAATTATGCTTCGACTGGGGGTCTTAGAAACTGCTGGAGAGACTCGAAATAGGGGTCTTAATGGCCGCATGCCTTTAGCACTTCCCTATTCAGTGTAGTGCACCTCAGCCGCACAACCTTGTTTGTGTTTTAACCTATCGGCATACTTTTTAAATTACCTTATTGAATTATGTTATCATCCCTATTTACAATGATTCAATGCAAACAATCAGATGTCCCCTGATCCATATAATTTTAAAAGCAAATCCATTTTACTTCATCTAAAAAATTTGAAAGGATTTTATAAGTACAGACAGGGAAAAATATCTTTTACTGTGAACCTGACCCAGAAAAGCATTTTGTCTGGAGGGAAAACCATCAAGGTTATAGCTATAGTCCAATCCAGACCCAATCAAACATTCCCAGGCCTGATGGCAAGAAATGGTTTCTTTTCAGTGGAAAGAATTGGGCCTGTTATTGTTGATCCATACTTAAAGGGTTTGCATTTATGACACACTTATGTGAAATTCCCTTTAGCGTTGATTTCTAGAGTGAAAACTAGACATTCATAGATGATATGCTGAGGGGATTGATGCGGTAGTGGTGAAGGTGACTGACATTTTTGCCAAGTGGGCTGTGCAGTGAATTTTGACATCTGTGAATGGATGCATGGATGGATACATGGATGGGCGGGTGGATGGGTGGGTGGATGGATGGGT
>JAMKCH010001652.1:0-102539 GCA_023653785.1 Ophioderma brevispina
CCTGTCTTTCACACCACGGCCGGTGTTTCTCCCGGACTTGGCCTTGGCTTGCAGACGGTCGGGAAAACCCTGGTGCCCGGTTAGGGCTTCTAAAATGGTACCTTAAGCATACCGAAGGGCTCCGGCAGACAAACAGCTGTTCATCTCCACGGCCCTTCCATATGGTCCAGCAGCTAAGGACACAGTTAGCCGCTGGGTTACCTCGACCACCGAAGCGCACAACGAAACCATCACGATCGGTTGGTCGGCTCTTGGGCTAGGTCCCATGCTGTACGTGCTCACGCCTCCCCCTGGCATTTTACAAAGGCATCCAGGATATCCTGGATCCTATATGGGTTGGAGTTCCGCAACCACGTTTCAGAGAGTTATCCTCGAGACGATGGGATGTTTGCTACTGCATTAACTGTGTGCCTGTAGTAGTGAGCGCAATCAAGCTCTAGTGAGTCTTCTCGGTCGAGAGGGACATGCTAGCGCTGGTGACTACCTCCCGTACCTTCTTCCAGGCAAGAACTGGGGAAAAGACTACAGTGTGATACTGTGGCAAAAGTAAGGTCGCGAGGGTAGCTATCGAGAGAGCAGGTATTTCCCTCCCTCAGTAAGTGAGAGGGGATACCCTATCGAATCGTACCTAACAACCCCCCCCCCAATCCGCGACCTTACGACCCTCCCACAAGGTTTTTTCCACCCACAAGAAAGTCTCGGTATGTTGATGTGGTACACCAGTTGGCGAACAATTTGGGATCAAGACGACTCCCGCGCATGGGCGGTGGAGTTCCCTAAAACATAGTACGCGCTATCGGCGGACTATTTTCGCGGTGGCGAACTGTTTTTAATGTGGGTAGATGTTTCTGGCGGCCAAATGAGACATTGTTGAAAAGTAAGGTCGCGGAGGGTAGTATCGATCGTAGTGTATCCCCCTCCACTTCTGAAGGATACATGGCCCTTGGGTATTGTCCCACCTGTTGGTGACCTCATGTGACCTTTGTGACCTCATTTGACCTATGTGACCTCATTTGACCTATAACTGGTCAGAATTATAATATTTGCTTGGTCTATCGCACATATGTCGATCGATTTTTCATGCCACTTAGATACAACGGCCCTTGGTATAGTGTCCCACGTGTTAATGACCTCATGTGACCTTTGTGACCTCATGTGACCTTAAAATGGTCAGAATGATAAAATTGCTTGGGGTATCAACATATGTTGATCAATTTCTATGACACTTAGATACAGTGGGCCTTGGGTAGTGTCCCACATGTTGGTGACCTCATGTGACCTGTGTGACCTCATGTGACCTTAAAATGGTCAGAATTACAACATTGCTTGGTGTATCCACACGTCGATCGATTTTCATGACACTTAGATACAACGGCCCTTGGGTAGTGTCCCACATGTTGATGACCTCATGTGACCTTTGTGACCTCATGTGACCTTAAAATGGTCAGAATTATGAAATTGCTTGGTGTATCCACATATGTTGATCAATTTCTATGACACTTAGATACAGTGACCCTTGGGTAGTGTCCCACATGGTGACCTCATATGACCTTTGTGTCCCCATGTGACCTTAAAATGGTCAGAATTATAACATTGCTTGGTGTATCCACATATGTCGATCAATTTTCATGACACTTGGATATATTGGCCCTTGGGTAGTGTCCCACATGTTGTTGACCTCATGTGACCTTAAAATGGTCATAATTGTAACATTGCTTGGTGTATCCACATATGTCGATCGATTTTCATGACACTTAGATACATTGGCCCTTGGATAGTGTCCCACATGTTGATGCCCTCATGTGACCTTTGTGACCTCATGTGACCTTAAATTGGTCAGATTTATAAAATTGCTTGGTTTATCCACATATGTCGATCGATTTCTATGACACTTAGAATGACCCTTGGGTAGTGTCCCACATGTTGGTGACCTCATGTGACCTTTGTGACCTCATCATTTGGCCCTTTTATGCTCCCTTTTTAATATCAATCTTAAAAATACCTTGTTAAATATGATCTTATGCAGTTTGTATTCAAAAATTTGACCAGAATAAAGTCAAGTTTGACAAGATTCTGGTCAAATTTACAAAATTTCCAGTCAAATTTGACCAGAAAATCTTGTAAGATCATATGTTACAGTCAAAAGTGATGAGGTATTTTTCAGAGTGTAGTCAATCGAATGTAGATTTTATTTGACATACTGATGCATCTTTGAACAATATTTGTGAAACCTATTAATGGGAACTTCTAAAAACTAATGAAACAAAAAGCTGAAATTTCAACATTCTTCTAAAGGAAACATGTGAGATAGGTGTGAGCAAATTCGGAGCATTGGATCCCTCGGAGTCATCTTGTATTCTTGCTTTCCAATTATTATTAACCCTTACCATTATCATTGTTATTTCAAAGCCAGAAATTGGCAACTTTATGTGCCATATAGGCTACCCTTTGCACCTACTTTGTATTATGTGTCTTGTGTTTTTCTGTTTTAATAAGGCCAAAAAAAAAAATGGTTTGTCTCAAGCTGACGCGCGCGTTGGTAAATTTCACCGAAATTGGAAAAAAAGTTATGGGAACTTTTTTTTATTTTTTTGTTCCAAAAAAAAAAGTAATGTTTTTAAATAAAAATCTAGAGCTTCATTTAACTGAAATTTGGGAAAATGCACTATTCCGCAATCTCGACTCTCGCGGTTAACGTGACTATTTTTACGTTGACGTGAAGTGGCAGAGACATACTTACTGGGCACACAGCGTGTGAAGTGAAAACACTCCACCACCAATTAATGGCAATATATTCCGGTAAAGTATGCAGGCTCGAAAGGGTGGAAACTGTCACTAAGTGGCTGTTTAGCGTCGAATATCGCAAAACCAAATCGTAAAACCCATACATAAATTACATTAAGTTTTATCGATGTGCAATCCATTGCAATATATGATTTCCTTGCAAAATCTTGCCACTTCATTTCAAAATCGCGCATTCAACACAGGTATAATTTCGTTTATTTCAATTCGGCACTTTATTACTGGTGTGCGGGTCATAGGTCTATTGCAACGTCGCGTATATACATGTGCTTCGGAAGTATGATGGATCCAGTTATTCTCAAGTTAAAGTTGAATCTGCAACAATAAACAAATGGATCCGCCACAAAACTGTAAAACTCTTAAGTAAAGATTTGCAATGAAATCTTGTTTGGGGGATCCATGTGTGGATCTGAGGCAGGAACTCGCTGATGTTTATTAAATACTGCCATGACTGCATAATTCGATACCATGGTAGATGTACAAGCACAGGTGAAAGTTGACGAGCAGTTGGTGCCAATGCACATGATATTTTATGCCGAGCACAAAGAGTTGAAAATTAAACAAAAAAAAAAAAATACCGCATACCGCTTACTTTTTTCAACAGCCACTCATCACTTTGAGACAAACTATGTTTTTGGCCTAATATCTTTAAAAGTAAAACCTACCTAATTTTATGTGTCCGTCTGCACTATAGTGTCAGGAAGAACACCTACTAATCAAAATCTGTATCATCCGTGTGTGTATTGTGTGCGGTTGTTGTCTGTATGTTGTCTGTATGTAAGTATGTCCTGATATATGTAGGTTGTGGTGCGCGTGTTCATCATGCGTCTCCACAAGCAAAAGGCCTATAGATGATACTTGCTAGGTGGGAATGGATACGGCAATGACATTTGGTGAGTGAGTCAACATTCAGTGCCAACAATTTTGAAAGTCATTTCAAGGACAATCTGGGGTCATCCAAAGTCAATGGTTGTATGGCATGAAACTTGGTGGGTATCCGATTTTGGTGGTCAAAAATGCATACAAAATGGCAACTATATGAGTACACATGTACATTAACAGCACAAAATAAAACCACTACCTCCACTCAAACTCCAACATACTTTTCTTATGAAGCTTTAGTCAGCCAATTGGTGTGGTCTCTGTTTTAACTGTGTACAGCTATACAATCGTATGTATACCCTCCACTACACCACTGAATCACACTGAAAATGTTGTTAATGGCTCTCTGAAGAAACCAGGGGGAAGGACATGACCTGCTCAATTTGGGCATTTAGGATTTCCAAACGGTAATTTTTAATTCTTACGTGCATTTTCTTCTGCAACCTTGGTTTCAGTGATATATTACAAAATCATGTTGACATGTCCCCCCCCCAAGAAACACTAATCACACTGAAAAAATAACTATATCAGGGGCAGATCCAGGATTTTTCAATAGAGGGGGCGCCAAATGTTCCCTCTGCGCTCGCCGGTAGACCATACTTTTTCAGTTCGAAATTCTGCAGAGTGGGGGGGAGGGAAGGACTGCATCTGCTGGGCGCCCACAAAGCTTGATCTACATGACGAACGATGCCCTTGTACCATCATTCTTTACGATCTAAAGGGCGCCCTGTGCATAAAAAGTCATTTTCATATATCTACAGGGCGCCCGGCGCTCTATGCCGTGCCCGGCGCCCGGGCTCTGCAAAAAATAGAGAGGGCGCGCGCCAGGGGCACCCCCCTCTAAATCTGCCCCTGTATATAAGTTGACTTGGCTATGGTAATTGCAGTACAAGATTGATACTCATTATAGAGGACAATACAACACTGAAAAATACACAACACTGAAAAATACACCAAAAACATGTGGTCCACCTCTGAACCATGACTGAACATTTTTCAGTGTTATTATTTTCCTTTGTTGAAATGATTTTCAGCATTACTTTGTTTTAATTTTTTTTCAGTATATTTTTCAGTGTTATTGTTTCATAGTGTTAGTTCTAGTTTGACTAGAAAATACACAAAAATTTCAAAATCTCTCAGTGATTTGCTAAATCAGAAAATAAAAACAAAATCATCAAAAATCAGATTTTTGCATGTCTGTAAAAGTTATAGGTATCCTAATATGCCCCACATGTTCCGAGACTGAAAACATCCTAATAAGGACAAAATCGGATATTTTAGTCATTACTCTCCGAACGGACACAATATGTAATTGAATGGAGATTCATATCTTTGAGCACTGCTGTTTTCTTCCTTTTCTATGAATTTTGCAGTTACAAAAAAAATAAAATTCTATAGAATTATTCTTCACTTTTAAGTTATTCCTGAAAATTTAAAATATTTTGACTCTTTCGGGTGAATCACTGATTGTGTTTTTAAAGACACAACTACTCAATTTGATACTCGCCAGGAACGTTTTCATTGGCTCGACCGGCAGCATCAGTAGATGGTGGGTGGTGCTGCGTTGTTATGTCCACTAATCTGAACTGATGAACTTGTAGATACACCTGGCACAAAAAGTATCTCGGCATGTTTTTTAATCAGTATTGTGCCAAAGTCAGACCATTTTGAAAGTTTTCAAAATATACATTTTGTTCCCTAGATCTTCCTCTTTCATTTAACACCTCGCTTGTAAAAAAGCGTGCAAAAATGGCTGAGAGAGCGCGCCCGAAGGACGCAAACCCCCAAAACCAAAAGTTGCAGTTTTTTTATTTTTCAATGGTCACTGTGTGGTACAACGCAATAATATGTGTGTATTGATTTTGCACAAAGAGGTTTTCCGACTGAATGAGCGAGAAGCCTACTTGCAATGTTCATTGTGGTGCACGTCTTCGTGTCCCAGTACACTGCAATGCCCATTGAAAAATTCAAAAACTGCAACTTTTGGTTTTGTTGGTTTGCGTCTTTAGGGCGTTCTATCTCAGCCATTCCTTCACGCTTTTTTACAAGCCAGGTATTAAATGAAAGAGTAAGACCTAGGCAACAAAATGTATATTTCGAAAACTTTTAAAATGGTCTGTCTTTGGCACAATACTGATCAAAAAACATGCCGAGATACTTTTTGTGCCAGGTGTATATCAATGTGCAATGTTGTCATAAAAATTATATTTTGCAGCTGCCACCCCTGGACAAAAGTAAGTTATTCCAAACAGGGTCTAAGCCCAGTCCTTCGTCATGATTCATACTAGGCTTTTGAGCCCTTGCGAACCTAAGAACTATCCACGTAGAGCCGTGTTGGAAGCCATCTGCATCAGTACTCAAAACCTTAGGACCCCATTTGGAATAACTTACTTTTGATGATGTCATGCATCTACAAGTTCAGTTTGGATTAGCTATTAGACATCACAGCATCTTCATTTGCTAATGATGTTGGTCAAGTCGTAATCAGGTGAGGGTGAAACTGTAGAGTGTTGAACTTAAAACATTTTTTAAGAGCTCTCCCCCAATTCTCACAAAATTTTGAGATTTTTGCACAGTTGCATTTGTAATTGGCTAGCAAACTATACCTGTAAATGGTAAAGCTTGAAAATATCTCTGTGTCGCAAAAGAATGAATTTTGTAATTATATAATATCGGAGATCTCCAATAATAATTCAACTGCTGCTGGAAACAACCTTCCAATATTAAATAGCGCCATGTACATGTCTACTCTCATCCATTATTTGTTCCATGTGTTCAGGCAAGCTTAAGTCAAGTTAGTGCAACCTCACAAAAAAGCCTCTTTTGAAATGGACAGATGGAAATTTGGAATTTTCAGCTCCGGCGTTAAATTACTATCTAGGATCTCGATTCTAAGTACAAAATCACTTTTTTTATGACAGATCTGCACTTTTGAGTATTACTGTTTGCAGGTATAGTTAAAGAGACAATTACCAACACAACTGTGCAAAGTCTCAATTTTGAAAATTGGGGGCACTCTTCAAAATGTACTGTAATTGCTTTTTAAATGTCTTCTATTGATGAACAGTGTTAATTTAATTTTTTTAATAAATTCTTTCTTTATGCTCCTTTACAGGATTCATTCAGAAGGGACCGAATCACCGGACTAGACACAGTAGAATACGAGCTTCGCAGCTCACAAAAATTAACAGTAGATGGTGCTACATGCACAATTTTACATGTGGAGTTGGACTGCAATAAAGATATGACACCTTGGTGTGACCCACCGCTACAGACACAAAAAGTTGTGAAGAAACAGTAAAAACCACCTAGTGATTATCACCCGGGAATTTTGTTATATCACCGTGTAGCACACGCAGTGATGCATTTGTATTTGTGCTGTTTATTTCCGTCTTCTGCAAACCAACTTGGGTTCTAGCGGAGCGGTCGAGCTTCGAAAAGTGCTCTAGTTTTCGAGTTACCCCTCCCCTCCATACAACAAAACACAACCACCTTTATTTGAAGGATAAATATATGAGATTTAAGAAAATGATGGTTGTGGTTGAAATATTTGGTGGCAGGGATGATTTCTAGGCCGAAAATGCATTTTGGGCTGCAAATTAAGCGAAATTATTATTTTTTTATTTTTTTAAAGTAAAAACATTACAATCTTATTTGTATGGTATCCTTTTTGTTATTGATATAGGTTTTATACATTGCATAAAGGGTTCAGGTAATACTCGTTGTGGTGACATGTTTAAAAAGGATGTTTTTAGGGAAAAAAGGTGATTTTGGGGTTAAAATTTTAGACCCTTTATATATTGTATAAAACAGAAATCTATAATATAAATGTCAGAGATTGATAGTATTGCATCATGATTGAAATTTGTTTTTGTGCTAAGAAACTTATAAACTTGACATTCTTAAGTTTTTAGCCCAACAACACCCCTGCCAACCAAGTTTTTGACCACAACCATCATTTTTAAAATTATTTATTACATCTTTCGAATAGAAGTGGTTGCGTTTGTTGTACCGATGGGAGGGGTTGTCAACAATTTTTGCAGGACAAACCGCTCCATATTCTTCTTCATGTAAGAACCTCATGGAAATTAGTCCGAGCATGAAATCTTCTATAAGAGGATCAAGGATTATACAGCTGAGTCCGTAAAGAGTCTTTACTCTGGTCTAACTCATGAATCTTACACCAAGGACACACCACCCGCAACTTTGGGTGCGCCTACCTCCCCCAGACCTTATGTTCATTCTTTCATGTAAGACTGCACGTAATTAGCCTAGCATGAAATCTTCTATAAGAGGATGAAAGGATACAAGGACTGTTACGCTTCTACCGTAAAAGAGTCCTTTCCACTCTATCTAACGTCATGAATGGTCTTCACCAATGACACACCCATGCTTAATCATGTAGATTGGTCAGGGTGAAGATATGGTATCAGCGACTTTCGTAATAAGTGGGTATTAAAGGTGCTTGTTCCAATTTATGCCCATTGTGTTCTCTACTTGATGTGAGAGCATGACACTTGCGCATACGCCCCATCAAGTACCTTGGGAAGCAAACTTGCTGGTTTTATTGTAGAAGCAATAATGTATATTGCAAAGCCCTATTCAATACTGTGCTAATATTGATGGTTAACCATTAAAACAATGTTTTTTGTTTATATCTTGGGAATTAATTAAATTTGAGGGCTCAAATTTCAGGACGACAATGAGAAAAATACGGCCTTTCAACTGATAATAAAATCGACACTACTTCCGAGTAAATCGGGGTGACGCAAAGACGATCGGAACACATACCTTTAAGGCACTATCAGTGATTTGCTAAATCAGAAATAAAAAAAATCATAAACAAATCAGATTTAACATACCCTACAAGTGATAGGACCAGAAGCATCCCAATGAGGACAAAATCTGATATTTTAGTCATTAGTGTCTGTACGGACACTTACTACAACATGTAATTAAATGGTGATTCGTGTCTTTGAACACTGCCGTTTTCTTCCTTTTCTGTCAATTCCTCAGTTGGAAAAAGTAACTTACGAGAATTCTACAGGTTCATCCTTCACTTTTAAGCTATTCCTGCAAATTTCAAATATTCTGACTCTTTCAAATAAATCAATGATAGCTGAGACGAATATACCTAACAGAGATCGGAAGCAAAGCTGTAGTCCATTGTTAAAAGCTGGAGCGTATCGAACCAAGTCTGTTTCAGCTTGCAATGACTAGGCCGCACGGTGGCGCTGTGAGCACCTTAAGTTTTCTATGAGCGACATATCCTGCAAATCAGGCAATTTTACCCAATTCTGTGCTTCAATTCATGACCTAACGTGAATATAAATGTTCTTAGGACCGGCTCATATTAACACTTTATGTGTTTGGCCATGTCATCAATAACTTCTTTTTCATAAGACATAAGCCAAAATTAGAATAAAATGTCCAATTAGATCCTATTCTGTTAAAAAATATGAGTTTGAGAAATAAACTGGTCCACATTTGTTTCAATTCTTGTGATATTGAAAGAGAAAATACTCATTTTAATTAACTCAGTATATTTTGAAGATATCCAAGAATGTCATTAATACATTGAAATTTGAGCAAATTCTACCTATAGTCGACAAATGAGTGTACAAAATTGGGGTCTTTTTAAATTATTCCATGGCTTGAATGCAAAAGTCATTGAGTACTAAACTGTGTTCAAGGCTTTTTGACAAATAACACGCACATGTGAGCATCATTGATTTAAAAATAGCCCGCCAAACTCAAATCTTGGGGTTATACATTGAAATGTATTGAATAACGATTACTGCTTCTCGATCAGTCGAGGGAATCGTTGAATTACCATAACAATATCGTACCAGACACTGCACGCTGCAAACAATCCATTGATTACTTGCTTCGAATCTCTGTTAGGTATATTCGTCTCAGCTGATAGTGTATGTAAGGGGTCATTTGGGGTTATTCTCTTACCCTCCTTTGTTCTTCCACAGTTTTGAGGTGCTATTTGATACTGCTCTGCCAAGTGTTGAGTCACATTGGGGTCAAAGATCATGGATGGATCAAATGAGATCACTCTCATTTACTCTCCTTTTTGCTTCTCTTGTAGTTCTGAAGTGCTATTGATACTATTTAGTCAAAAGCACTGTCCATAGCTGGGGTATATAGGGTGTTCACAGATTTGGGGTTAAAGGTCATTCAGGGTCTAATTGGGTCACTCAGATCTCAAACATTCATTTATGCTTTTTCTCCTACAGCTTTGAGATGCTACTTTATCAGTGCGGCTGTCAAGTGCCGGGGCATATTAGGAATTTACAGATTTGAGATCAGAGGTCATTTAGGGGTAAGATAGGGTCAATATCTTTTATTCTCTTTACATTTTCGCTCAAAGTTTTGAGGTGCTAAATTGATGTCACCTAGTCAGAGTGACTGTCGGGTGTTGGGTATATAGCGAGTTCATAGAGTGGGTCAGAGGTCATTTGGGGGTCAAATGATGTCACATGTTGTAACCTTTTTATAATTTTCCTATGGACTACTGACCACATGGTCACAATGATTTCAAGAGTCAGGGCATATAGAGTGTACATATACCTATATTGGGTGTCAAAGGTCATTTAGGGGTGAAATCAAGCCATTATTAATATTTCATATACTCTCATTTTGATGTGCATTTTGATATATCACCAGGCTTTTTTACTATTACCAGGCTATTTGAAGTCATCACACTATCTGTACATGCAGGTTGGACATCAATCACTCCCCGGCTACACACACGGTGGCATTTGTGCTTTGTGAAGCACAAGTTTGTCTAGTTGTTGTCAGTATTACTTCTGTAGGTGTAGAACCTGGTTAGCTTAAAAAGCAGTTTTGAATCAGTAGAAATCAGACTTGTTGAAAAATGCCAATTTGTAAAACTGACTTCAGTCCAGAATGAATTACAGTTCTTGCAATTTGCAATAGAGAATTTTCTCTTATTAACCAAAAAACATCCAATATTATTATTATTATGGAAGAAGAAGCCGACTTGACAAAATATTTTAAATTGGCTTCAAGCTAATAGAATGACAGTATTTGCTTGAGAAGTTGCATGACCAAATGCCCAATATTTTTGCGTGTTGGGAAGTACACGCTAGTCGCAAATCAGTATTATACCGCACGGAAGCTTCTGATGATAATAATATAGGATTTATAATGTGAATGTAACCAACTTGATGGTTGCTCAAGTCACAAGCTACATTGTGCACTATTTTGTGTAAAGCCTACCGAATTTGGCACTTCTGCTATAGGGCACTTGCACGGGAGGTCAATAGGTTAACTTGGCCAAACCTGTCAGCACGTGTGAGATTGTGGCCCGATATTATGGTCCAGGACCATAAGCAGTTAAATTATCTCATAAGGCAGCTATTCACTATTTTCTACTTCAATTGCCAACTCTGATGTTTTCATTGCAATCTTTAAAGTGGCAGGAGGAGATTTTTCTCAATTTTCACTGGATCAGTCGTAGACCACCTACCGAGAACGTTTCGAAGGTTTTTTGAACAAACAAGTACAAAAGAAAACCGCAAACCTTGTTTTGAACTTGCCTGCTATTGCAATCGTCCCCATAGAAAACCATGCTTTGACTTTCTGTCGTGCATGACAGAAAGTACTAAATCATCATCTTATTACATAAAGACGGCGTATTCGGTTAATTCACTTCAGGTGTGATCTAATCCATTGGTAAGCATTCCAAATATGCAAAAAACCGGGGTTCGACAAAAATTGGGGGCGCTTCTTTCTGGAAATCTCATGTCTCTTTAACTACAAGATAAAATAATAAAGTAAAATTTTACGCCTGGAGTGGGGATCTAACCCGGTATTTTCGGATTACAAGACGAGCACCCACACAATCCGAGCTGGCAGATTAACATCGCTCTTTTGTAATACTTAAATAAACATGTTAATGGAATAAAGCGCACACATAATCACGAATAGCGCCGCTATGAGACAAGTTGAAGATATCTGGTTCAGGACCATATCTTCGGGCCAAAAACTCATATCAGCTACCAGTCCTCCCAAACAAAAGAATCATCTGCAGAAATGTCTGAAATTTTCAGGTGAACCAGGTGCATGTATTGTGTATTCTTCACATGCTTGGATGATCTGGAGGGCAAACAAAAGTCCATTCAACACAATTTACCTTCTGTGAAAGGGCCCTATTACCACCATCACTATCACCACTCAATAAAAAGCTAAAATAAACCAGCTTGCCCAGGTCAGGATTTACAAGGGGCTATAGGGAACAATGCTGTAGCCTTATCAGGGGCAGATCCAGGATTTGAAAAACGTCAAAATTATCGGGGAGCTGAAGGCTGAAACTTGTCCAAAATGGGCTGATTTTGCAAGATTTTACAGAATTACCGTGAGGCGCGCGCTCCCTCCCTAGATCCGCGCCTGCTTATCAATCAAAAGATTTTCAATTTCTTAACCCCCTGAGGTCTACCGGACGATTTATTGGTACGTAATATAATGGTTTATATTTTGCAGTTAGCCAATCGGAGACATACTAAAGACAAGCTTCAAGGGGGTGTTTGCATAAGGTGACACATTCTTTCTGACACCCTTATGAATTCGGAAACCTTAACGGAATAAACCACACGGTTTATGTGGTTTATTCCGTTAAGGTTTCCGAATTCATAAGAATTCAATGAAGGGTGTCACCTTATGGAAACACCCGCTTCAAGGTTTATACAGATATGTAACGAAGGTCTATTTTGATTGGTTACTCAAAGGTTATATTATGCTATATCATCTAATGAGCCAATCAGAGATACTGTACAAGCCAATGATAGCAAACCTGGTTGTAAACAGACATCAGCATATTTACAGGTGCTCCACCCAATTACAACATATTTTGTCTGTGTTTCGGAGGGAAGGTAATTGCCAATACACCTTCATTCCAAAATTTCATTTTAATGCGAGCGGTAATTGCGTATATTACATTAGCTCAAAGGTTACTGTCAGATGGTGTTTTGAATCAATCCCATTATGCAGAGCAATGTGCCTATACTGTACTGTACTAAACACATGTCAGTACTTGGGGATAAAAAGTGTTCAAAGTTTAAGAAGCACAAGACATTTCATAATCATGCTAAAAATTCCCTAAGTACTAACGCTTTGTGGGCTAAAATAAGCATTTAAGTCGGGGTTTTTATGTGTTAAGAAAAGGATTTTTATTAGATCACATAACCCTATTGATGTGAAATTTCCCAAAACTAGTGCATTGTAAAATGCAAATGGCTCCCGCACAGCGTGTCTGTTTTGCATTCCCAGCATATGCCGGTACCCATTTATACTCCAGGGTGGAGAGAGGCAAGCGAGATAAAGTGCCTTGCCCAATTGAAGTGCACAACACATTGGCGACAGCGGGGCTCGAACCCACAACCTTATGCTTATGAGGCGAGTGCTGATCCACTGCACCACATGTGCCCTGCATTGTGGGATTGACTCAAAACACCCTCTCTCTGGGTTACTGTACAAATAATTCCCGGTGACCATAAACAACCCATATTTGCCTGTAGCATCAGAATGGAGAAGAAATCGGCCAAAATATTTTACAGATGCGTTGAGAAAAATACAAACTTTCTATTGATACCAAAGTCTCAAGTTTGATGGAGTGAGTGGTGGGGGAGGGGTTGAAGCTGTGGATTGGGTAGTGCGTTTTTAATTGACCGTCACAAATGTAAGCACAAACAAGTACAAATATAGCATTACAAAATCAACAATCTTGTATGTCAGTTATGATAGTGATTTACTACCTTACTGGAAATTAGGGGTTGGTACATTTTGTGACCCCACTTTTTCTGCTCCCAGTTGAATTCAGCAGCCTTGACGGAATAAAGTGTAGGGAGCTGCTCCCAGTTGAATTCAGCAGCCTTGACGGAATAAAGTACAGTATTCCCTACACTTTATTCCGTCAAGGCTGCTGAATTAAACTGGGAGCAGGCAAAGTGGGTGCAGTAAATGTACCAACCCGGAAATTAGAGCATTGGTTGATCAAGACAGCCACAAACGTTACCCCTAACTGCTTGTAAATCCAGACACGGGCAGGAACCGAAAGCGAAACCCGTATACACTGTTAGAAATCCTGGGAAATCAACCTGGACGATGAAACTATCGGCTGGTCGAGACAGATCTTCCACTGTGAATTTGGACTTGAACGAACAAACAGTAATGTAAATTTTATGTTCGAAAAAGATGATTGGTTGTGAAATTACAACATTTTACTGTTAGCCATGCATATCAACAGTAATTTTAACCGTATATTTGAGAATGTTATTATGTGTCGGTGAAAAATCGTGGATGTTATCATGCTCGCGTTTGAATGATATCAGTAATTGGAATTTTAGAATTCCTTTGTATAGAAAAAAAGTTTTAATTTATTTTTATGTTATATTTCAATAATTGTGCATGTTTACTATCAACTTTATTTGATGTCAAAGAGCTGATGTATATCTTGCTTAAAGGCTGACTCAGAGATTTTCCGATGAGGGCGCACTCAATTTTAAAACAAATCGTGTTTTTTGCATATACATAATGCTTGTCCATATACTAATCACTGTGTGAAATAACTAAGCTCAAATCGAAGTCCTTCATATAGAAAATCACAACTTTGTTCTAAAATTCCGGATCCGGAAATTTTGTTATACACGGTATCCTATGGCACTGTTGTATATGCATAAATGTATATTGCATCAAAATGGAAAATCTGATTCACCTCTAACTTTGGAATTAAGCATTTTAGGTGACTATCTTTAGTTCTAGATGGCTATTTTTAATTACACAACAAAATTATATTTCAAAATCTCTGAGTCAGCCTTTAATTTTTAGGCTGGCATTCTCAAAAGGAGTCCTAACCAGGGATCCTAAATAAATCGGGATAGGACACTCGATCAACGAAGTGGATGCATACTGCACACTGATCTGCATGAAATCCGTTACTTATGGATCGCCGGTCGTACGTGGCGCTGTTCCGCTACGCATTCCCGATTACGTTATACTGTATAAATAATCAGGTTACTTATCGTACATGGTGGCGCTATTACTATGGCAATGATATTAATCCTGAAAAGAAAAGCTAAAAAATTTATTTTTTAACATGTTGAAAGTAATTTTTTCTAAATGTATTAAAGAAGGCCATCAAAGTTTAGGGTTGGGATTTATTCCGTTTTATGTAAAATTACGATATAGGCCTACATTATGCATTTACACTCTCCGTTAAGGTGGTATAAGATAATTTTTCAACCGCTGATGATTAAACATTTTTGGCTTTTCTTTTCAAGATTCATCTCACTGCATTACTATGCCTGCGAATCGTCTATGGGCATTTGTACACAGTGTCACCCGCCTGTCCTAACTTTAAACCAGGTTTAAACCAGGGTTAGTCCTGCATGAGTGGACCTTTTTTCTTTCAACATACTCTGAAAGTGTGGTGCAATGGGTGAGAAAATAGACGTTTTGCACGATCCCCATAATGCATCTCGCTGGGAACTTGTACCAGAGTTCATGTTTACAAAAAATTATGTTGTTCATTCGCATCGCCGGACTGTGCCTAAAACTATAATACAAAGTACCTTTTCATGTAAAGTTGATCTTACAAAAATGTAGAAGAATATCAAAGGAACAAAAACAATCGAGGCACTGGTGTTGAAATTTATGACAAAAAGTTATATTTTCGATTGTAACTGTGCCACAACTATAGTGCAGCGTCACAGATAATGTAGGTTTTCAAGTAAAAATATTATGCTTTTAACCGTATGTTTTTAGCTGACTTGAGGCTTGTACAAGTTCCCGGATTGAAATGGGCACAAAACGAGATGCATTATGCAGGTGCGGATCTAGGGAGGGGCGCGCCTCCCGGTAATTCTGCAAAATCAGCTCATTTTGGACAAGTTTAGCCTTTCAGCCCCCGGTAATGTTGACTTTTTCAATTGAAATCCTGGATCCGCCCCTGTTATGGGGATCGTGCAAATTGTCTTTTCCTCAGGGTGGATCATCTCACCCATTGCATTCAGCTTTCGGAGTATGTTGAAAGAAATAAGGTCCACTCATGAAGGACTATAATCCTGGTTTAAACTTGAGTCTAACTTAAAAATGTCCACTCATGTAAGGGACTCTAATCCTGGTTAAACCTTGATATCTACAGTTAATAATCGGGTTTCACTTGAGTCTCAAGTTGTAATCCTGGTTGAAAAACATTGAGTCTAAAGTTAGACTCCCTTTGAGAATACGTCCCAGCCTTTTTAGTGTGCATAAAGGTGCTGACCTCCTAGGATTTGATAACAATTTTGAGTTAATGCAGAGAGTTCAATTTATTGAAACATGCAAAGCCTTAAATGTTGTGGACGAATTATATTCCAGAGGGCCAAAAAAAGTGTGAAAAATTAATGATGGCGGCCAACTCATTCAATATAGAGCAACTCACCCGCGAAATATCAAAAGAAATTACAACAAGCAATACGAGTGCAAACCACACCAATTTTGGGCCTTTTGGGGATGTCGATCGGTCTAGGGTGTTCCCATAACCCACTTACGACCTTGTCCTCAGTCTGGTTATTCCTACCATTCAAAATAACATCCCAAGGACGGTACATTAATAAGAGGCTAAAGACAATCCAGGTAATTTGTAGGCGAACTTTTAAGTTGGCCGGTAACTTTAATCAACAAAGTGTCTATTACAGATGAATTATATCATAGACTCGCACATCATTGCTATTACCAGCACAATTCACAGACCAGGTTAAACGTGCATGCCATGGAATCAACTAACTCCGGCGGATTTTTTTCTTGTGTAAAATGCCCTTTCCTTTCCGCATCTACTTAATTAATGTCGCCGGAAGTCTTTATTTATAAATCAGTTGATTACCATAAGCGCGCTGATTGGGCTATATTTCAGGTAAGGTCTGATATGCAATCTTTACAACGACATCAAAATACAAATATGTTGAAAAATACTAGAGGGCGCACTATTTTTCAAATGGGTACCATTTGATTATTATCTCTAGAATTCTATGATTAAATTTAGTCAATCAGAGACATGATAACAAAAGCTGAAGTATTTGTTCAGATATATAGAAGTTCTATTGTGATTAGTTTCTCAGATGTTATATCATGCTATATTATGTAATGAGCCATTCAGAGATAATGTAAGAAATGCGGTAGACCTCAGGGGGTTAAACCACAAGAAAATACTCATGGATGTACTTTAGCTGTTCGGCCAATCCATCACCTTTGTGGTCATAGAATCAATGGGCACGAGTCCAAGATTTTAATGTAATAAGTTAATTTAACACAATTGGTGATAAAAATGTATTCACAATAAAAGCCTTAACCATGGGAAGTCTTTGGCATCATCTTATGACTTCTATGTACTATTTACAGCATTTTGTGTCTAAAAATGTGTTTTGGTTCTTCGTAGGTCTTAGTCAATCGTTCAAGAGCAAATTGAAGAAATGTTACATTTTGTTGAAAATAAGCCTGTATCTCTTTAAACCAATGGTAGCGTCAAAATTTAAGCTTTCTTGGCGCCCATCACTCTGTGACAAATAGTAATAGGAGTGTACTGTTACAGTTTATCCAGGGTGCTTCCATAAGGTGACACCCTTTTCTGACATACTTTCGGACAACCTATGAATTCGGAACCTTCACACGACCTTACGAAATAAAAACCACGGTTAGTGGTTTATCCTTTAAGGTTCCAAATTCATAGGGTGTGTCAGAAAAGTATGTCAGAAAAGGTTGTCACCTTATTGAAACACACCCGGTTCTCCAATCGGGTAGCGGGGAAGTCAAGCATTATGTTTATTTGTGGGCTAATCTGTTGCAGAATTGGCTTTGTCTAGAGCACATGTCTGCAGTAAAGACTATGAACTTGTTATTTGATTAAATGAAACCTTTAAATATGTGGTGCAGTTGGACTATGGCAGACATATCAACTTTCATGTAAAGGTTTTGGAAATCAGTAAATTTGTCATTCATGATGCAATAGTTAAGCTACAAAGAGTCTAGGTTTGCCGCCGGGCACTGCTACTCCATAGGGATACACATGCCAGAGAATCATCAAACCACCAACAAAGCGAGGCAACGACGTGCTAATTACGACATCACACATGCCGGCTTAATGCCAACACTACTGCACCGGGTTGTGCAGTACTATCAGGGGAAACACAGAAAGAACACTTGCTGTTACACGAGGTTACAAAGGGGGAAATATTGTTGAAACAAATGCTACTGTACACAAATGCACATTTCAATGTTTGGGGATGAAACAAACGTAACGGAGATATGAAACAATGAAAAATGCTTGAGGGCATTTCGTGATCCACCAGCCTCCCCCCCCCCCCGACTTGCCTAAAAAAAATTTTGAGATGTTTATATCAGTGGAACCGTTAGCATCTTATTAGTAATCTTATCTGTGTGCACAATCTTACGTGAAAATTGGGTCGCAATGTAAAGATTCGCAATTTTTATTTGCAAATTACAAGACACAGTAGCATATGGGAACGTGGGAAACGAGGCAATGCTTATAACACAAAAACTGCAAGATAGGGATCCGCTTTCACCTTTTGCGAATAAGGCTTTTTCAAAGGGATAATCTAGTGATCAATGAATAAACCAGAAGGTGCTGAAATCACGAAAATGACCCGTTAAAACTAGAACACAGGCGTCGGATCCAGAGGAGGGGGCGCACGCCTCCCGGTGGGTAATTCTTGCAAAAAATAAGCCCATGTTGAGCTATTTTGGGCCAGTTACAGCCTTTCAGCCCCCGGTAACTTTGACATTTTCAAATCCTGGATCCGCCAATTGGAAACCGACATGATAATGTGACCTATGGAGGTCAACATGTGACATACAGGACGCACTCAGTTGTTACTCTCGGGCAAATATCTGAACCTAAAATTGGTATAAATTTACTTGCAGAACTTTTGTCATCTAAATCGGTCACATTGTAGAACTGGTTAGCATCTGACAGCATGTTGGAATTATTTAAGTTGAAAAGAAGGTAAAGGAAAAACACATATACCCCATGCAAAGTCCCGGGGGTCTCAAATGCCCAAAAAATGGGTCTCTGGAAACTAGGTTTTCAAAAAATAAGCTGTGAGTCCCTCAATTTCCCACTACTTTTTGAGGTTTTGAAACTTGGTAGGATATGGCTTTGACATGAAAAGTAGGATCTATGGAACTGAAAAAGCATGAAAATGAGGGTCTTATAGGTGGCACATACCCATACTTACATCCCAATGTGAGCAGCGGTAATATGAGGCAATTACTCCACACTTATCAAAATATACAGTGGTATCAACAAAAAAAATGTCCCGGACCTGGATTACCCATGAGACACCAATTGATGTTGTCATAATCTGCATATGTTCTTTCTTTCTATGCTGAAAAAGGAATTTGAAGAATGAGCAGATATGATAAATTTCTAGGCTGACCCATTTTACACCATTCACAATTGAAAATCCCACTACGCGATTTACACAGTAAGCTGGGTTTTGAGTTCCATCATTTTTTTGAATATGGTGACAAATCTTTGAACTTTGCTTCAAAAGTCTAAATTGCAGATAATCGGATCAGTGAATTCAATTGAAGAACAAAGAACAACAGTATTGCAAGATCAAGAAGGCTACATAACCATAAAATTTTGAACTGAACTGACTGCCTTATGTAGTTGAGCAAGAGCATATCAAAACTGCTTTAGGAACAGTGTTATTTTGAAATATTAAAAAAAAAAAAAAAAAAAAAAAAAAAAAAATTAGTTTCAAATTTGTTTAAAAACATGGAACATGTCATTGATGAAATAAGTTTTATCTGAGGAAGGTGATTTTGAGAAATATTTCAATGCAAAGAACTCTTGTGCACTCTAATTCAATTCTATTCAAATGTGCTGTTAATCCATGAAGTTTCTCTGATCCATTTTATTTTGTGCAATATTTTATGCAAACAATTGTTGAAAAAACTTGCAGGCTTTATGTTATCACTGATTTCAAGGAAAGAATGTTTTGTTATTACCTTTAACATAGTGCCTGCCACAATAAACCACTTCTAGGATGAACATTATTGAGAGTGACATATCTATTCATTTACACAAAATGTGCTTTACTGTGTTTAAGCTCCATTGGAATGGGAGAAAAATTGGAAGGTGTGCAACTTTTCATATCTGCTTCATTTTTCCAGCAATTACATTTTTTCAGAAGATGTAAAAATGAATATTACGATGGTCAGAAAAGTTAAGGTCAGCAGCATAACATGCACATTTTTTACATATACCCTGTATGTATCAATGTATTTTAAGTTGAGTGCATATGTAATGGTATGTCCCTAAAATTTGCACCAGAAATACAACTCCTGTTAAACAGGTGTCTCTGGAATGCTATTGTGTTGGGTATACCAAGATGTCTGCCAGTTGCTTCACTCATCTAATATATGACATGGTTTCAGAATTGACGGAGGTTTTAGTGCCAAAGTGCGAAAAAAATCATATCAGAGCAAAAATAACCATGTTTAATTTTTAAGATGTCTTTTCTAGGGTAAAATTGTTAATAGATTATGAATTTTTAATCGAAAACCCTGTATCATACACAGTTTTGCTACAAAATATTGATTTGTGGCCGATTTTGTCCAAAAATCGCACTTTTCGGGTGACAAAAATTTTCGCCTACCAACTTTGAATACTTGCAGAATCTACAATATACATATATATGACCCTTTATAAAATTAATATATCAGTTAAAGGTACTAACTTATGGATTCAAGTATTTGTTTTATAAATTATTTCATAATTTTCACACAAATCGAACCATTCAAAATTGACATGTCCCGTGACAACATTCAAAATTTAGCACTTTTGAACAACAATTTTGCTTTGCACAATCACATCTCTGGAAAGGAAGGGACTACAGTGATGATTTACCTGTCAATTTATGCAGAATTTCATGAGCTTCAAATTGATACCTAACATGGTTCATTTCAGGTATAGAATAATTCCAAAAATACAAAAATGTTTCCCCTACCCCTTGATTTTTCCAGTGTGCGAAAAAAATACTGCTGTTCAATAAAATTGGAAGTACGAGAAAACTAAAAGAGCTATAGGCTTGAAAATTTAATCGATTATGCCCAAAGCAAGTCCCTACATAGTTATGGTATTAACTTTTTTTCACCCTGTCTAAAATTTGAGAATTTTTTTTTTTTTTCAATTTGCGGAATCCAAATTTTACCTAAAATTGAGCGTTTCGAGGACCGGCGAAAAAAATACGAAAAGGGCGACATTGTTGAAAAGTTAATCGATTATGCCCAAAACATATTCCCACAAGAATATAGTATTACATTTTTGTCAAACTGCAAAATATTTGAGTAAATTTTTTTTTTCAAAGCAAGATGCAATTTTCAGCAAAATACCATAGGTTTCTATGGGACTCGGCATTGCGCAATACCCCAAAATGTGATATCTCGGAATGCATCCAACATTTTGCATTTTTTTACTTCAGATTTGGATTCTACACCAAATTTTAACTTAGAAAACATGTTTCGTTTCATTGTTATAGCACCTTCACATTTTTACACTTTTGGCACTAAAACCTAGGTCGAATCTGAAACCATGTCATATACAATTACTGTTGTGTAGCCAATCCATTGTATAGAGATCAGTGGTGATCAGTTGGTCGGGTGTGGGCAGGCAAGGTAAACATTCATATAGAAGTCTAATGATTCCGTCATGCACCGTATTATGATGTGCGGTAGCGCTTGACAAAATAAATGGCAATACCTCATTTGCATCTTTGGGACTTCTATATGAAACATTTACCTTAATTGCCTGCTCACACCCAACCGACTGATCACCACTGATCTCTATACAATGGATTGGCTACACAACAGTATTCTGTATATTAGAGGAGTGAAGCAACTGGCATATATCTTAGTATACCCAACACAATAGCATTCCAGAGACACCTGTTAACAGAAGTTGTATTTCTGGTGCAAATTTTAGGTGGGTATTTCATTAATCCACTCAACTATCTAATTTAAAAACTGAATGGCCATTGAACTTCAAACTTGCTGGGTGATAGAGTATGATAAAATCTGATGTTGTATACATTTTTGACAGATTTAGGGGCCATGGCCCGATCGCTAATAGCCTCATCCACAGAACCCCAGATTTTCCCGGAAGTGGCATCAGAAGAAAGCTATTATTTTTCTCATTCACCCTGTGAAATCTTAGGGCTAAAGGATGCTTGGTTGGAAGTTATGAGTAAAAATGTACTCCATTTAGGTCGTCCAATATTAATTTTACACAGTACTCTATGAGGCTTACAAAATCACATTTCTAGCTCTCACGTCAAAACGGATTGAAATGTCTGCGCGAAACTTTATATACTTAAATCAGGCCATCCCCCTTTAATGAACTGATTTACACATTACACCTACAGATACTCAATGCACACAATACTGGGAGCTTGGAACAGCTTAATTATCACATAATTATAAGTGTTTCAACCTATGCACATATTTGTGAATTTGATGCAAAATTTCCAAAACAATTTCATGCGCTATCGTAAAATTAACTTATTTTGAGTGGAACGTGTGTGTGTCATTGTTAAGCTTAAAATGGTGTATCATACACTCTGTAGCCTTGTTTTGGCCATGTTAAGAAATCTTACCCTTTTTCATTATTGAGAGGCGCTTGAATTTTTTTCTTTGTAAAATTTGAGTTAGAAGTAATCAAACCAGTCAAATCAAATTTACCTTGTATACTTACTATTTATTCTCATTTAAAATATTTTCAACCTTTACACTTGAAACCCATAAAATATACATCTTGAATATAAACCCAAAACACACCCCGTATACACCAAGTTAAAAATATACAGCATTATACAAACATTCACAATAGTCTAAAATCACGCATCTTGTCTGAATGTAAACAAAAGAGTGCACCTCATATTATACATGTACACTAAGAAATCAAGGTTCAACCTGAAAGTTTTTGTCCTTTGTACAGAACCCTTCTAACAACCTGGTATAGAGAACCTCAAAAGGTTCTTTAAGCTGTAAAGAACCTCTGGTTCTTAAACAATTTTCAGCTTTTCAGAACCTTTACAGAATAGGTAGACTCTTTTGGTCCAAGAATGAGGATTCTTGAAAAAAAAAGTTATATACTATTTTAAGATAGTTCTCTTATGCTAATCCGAGATGATTCTTTAAAGTACCTTAAGAGTTTTATCTAAAACCTGAAATGGTTCATTAGCTCAAATCTTTTTAGAAACATTTTCAGTGAAGGGTTCCCAGTGGAGAATGAGTGGTTCTAAAGTCGAACCTTATTTCTTTCAAGTGTACACCTAGTTAAAATCTATACAGCACAATGGACATTAAAATTAAAATGGTCATGAAATTCCACCTAATGCAAATTAGGTTATATCCCTCCACAGAAATAATCTTTGAAGCATCTGTTTTACCCAGTGGCGTAACGGGCCTACCCGCTCTGAGGGGGCAAATTTCCCGGTCTGGGGAAATTTTCCCTCTCAGGGGGGTCAAAAGGCCAATTTTACCCGGTCAGAGGGCTAAAAAATGGCTGATTAGCATGATTTTTGCATTTTTTTTCCCGGCCAAAGTCGTCAGGGGGGCAACCTGCCCCCCCGCCTGTTACGCCACTGGTTTTACCACATGGGAAACTTTCAACTATTATGTGTTGGCGAGGCAATCAAATTGTTTAACTTATACATAATTTCACACATATGATTGGTTAACAATTGTAAGTTATACAAATGTAGCATGTTTTTGATTCATGCAACTGATGCAATGGAAAGATATACACTTGGCACAAAAAGTATCTTGGCATGTTTTTCGATCAGTATTGTGGCAAGGTCAAACCACTTTGAAAGTTTTCGAAATATACATTTTGTTGCCTAGGTCTTGCTCTTTCATTTAACACCTCGCTTGTAAAAAAGCGTGCAAAAATGGCTGAGATAGAGCGCCCGAAATACGCAAACCCCCCAAACGTTGCAGTTTTTGGATTTTTCAATGGTCACTGTGTGGTACAACAAAACGAAATAATACGCGTAATCGTTTGTATTGATTTTACACAAAGAGCGAGAAAGCCTACTTGCAATATTGATTGTGGTACACATGTTCGTGTCCGAGTACACTGCAATGCCATGCGCATTGAAAAATCCAAAAACTGCAACTTTTGGTTTTGGGGGTTTGTGTCTTTCGGGCGTTCTATCTCGGCCATTTCTGTACGCTTTTTTACAAACGAGGTGTTAAATGAAAGAGCAAGACCTAAGCAACAAAATGTATATTTCGAAAACTTTCAAAATGGTCTGACTTTGGCATAATACTGATCGAAAAACATGCCGAGATACTTTTTGTGCCAGGTATATTTGGTGAAATACGTTAAAGGTGCAGCGAGAGATTTCACATGGTGTTCCTAAAAATGTGAAAATTCTGATTTTGCACTAATATACAGCCTATAAAAAAATGTCTCCATGTGAAAGGATAAAGCTTAGCTGAGAAATATTTCTTTGGTACAGAAATTGTAAAATTTCTAATTTACTATAGGAGCAAATACTAAATTCAGCCTATGGTTTATATTGAATTTAAGCAAATAAATATTGCCTTTTGTTTTCACTTTCAAGGCATTTCTGTACCCAAAGACAAAGGTAAGAAATCTATCGGGTGGTTTTATCTTTATGAAACACTACAAATGACACAATAATGAGTGCTCAAAAATCTCTTGTTGCACATTTAACTTCAACATGTGTAGAACATTTCATATTTCATCTTTTAAAAATGTTCTTACCATTTCACTCATAAACATTCACAATGTTTATGTATTATTGCAACCAGGCCTGTTGCCAAGGGGTGTGGGACATGCTTCAGTTCATGCTGCAAGGTTTGAATTCCCAATGCAAAAAGCAATTACGTGTGATTTGTTTGGACCAATTGCTGGAGCAAAAATCCTATCGTGGCACTTTTACAGCAAATAAGACCCAGCTATATTGATTGCTACCAGATCGAAAATGGCCAATACATACAAAAGAATGACATTAAAATACTCTTTTAAAAGCTTAATTTCCCAAAAACACATCAAATTCAAAAAAAAAAATGCTGTTAAAATTACTATTTTCATATGAGCAATATATAAAAAGCCTGCAATTTAGAAGCACTAAAATAATGGTCACATAGAAATGTTTTTCCCACTGCTAGTCTTATTTTTTTTTTTGAAATAGGCGACCAAAATGTGCAAATAGGCGACCAAAATGTGTAAATAGGCGACGAAAATGTGCAAATTAGGTGGTTGGTTATACATTAAAGTATGCAGATGAGGTTTTGGTGCAAATGATGTCAAGCCTTTTTGTTGATTTAATTAGTTATTTTTTATAGTTAAGGAATTATAAACAGAAAACAAAAATTGCTAACTTCTCTCTAACAAATAAAGCAATACCTTGACATCATGTGATAAACTGCAATCATGGAAAAAAAATGTTACCACGCTTTGTCCAGTCTTTGGGGAAAAGCAATCCCCAAGGCAATGTTTGACAGCAGTCTCGTCATGCAGGTCATGGGGATGCAGATGTGCTAAAGGGAGGATGGTTTCAATATTTTGAAGTGTGGCAACTAGTTTTTCCTGTGATTTTAAGTTTATCTGCTTATGTCATTATTTCCCTCTATTTTAGGGGCAGAAAATTTCCCCTGTACAACCAGGCCATAAAATACAGTCACTATGAGTTACAATATGCCAATCCACCAAGGACACAGTTCAGTGGGTTGTACTTGTATATACATACATTGACATGAACTGACCTTGTGTAATCTGGGTATCATATATCATACCCAAAAAAACAGGGGGTGTATTTTCTAAATACATTGGTGAATGAAGGCTACTGAACTGTGCCAAGGGAATTGAGATTTTACTAGCTCATAGTGATCTCATCTACCTGGAGGACCACCTGACCATCTCTTGTCTTCTAACACTTTACTCAAATCTAACATTAGCAGTTCCTTTTCTATGTTCTCCAGTATTTGTAATTCCCTTTCCTTCTCTAAATTCTCTTCTCTTTCTAGATTCTCCGCCGTCTCTTCGGCTTTCTCGTCACTTTTCTTCTTGAGTTGCGATGCCCTCAGTAGTGCTTCTTCAACACCCCCGTCCTCCTTTTCAACAAGCTGAGACAGATAAAACAGAAAGACAGAGAAAACGTAAAACATATAGAAATAGCCGAGGTGCAAAAAAATAGCTTAATTGGTTAAAGAAATAAAGTAGATGGGGTAACGTGCAATAGTGGGTATGAGAACACTTTGCATAATTATCCTGTAACTATAGGACTAACATTGGCTCATCCAGGACATATGGTGTAGCTACAATTTAATTTTTGTGCAAATTATTCTTTCTAGTGTTCTTTATAACAATAAAAATGCAAAGCTTGCTAATCCCGGGGATTACATAGGCGTAAATCTCGTAAATTTTATGGTTTACAGTAATTTTTACGGTATTTTAATACCATAAAAACATGGGATTTCAATTTCAACTCACCTAAAATTGACATTCAACCGTAAAATTTGCATTGAAATAACCGGATTATTTTACGGTTTACCAGATAAAATACGGTGAATCTTTTAAAGTGTGGATTCCCCCACCCCCCCGAATATAGGCTCCCGTATCAATTACGTAAAGGGTGTGTGTGTTGGAGGAATAGATGTTAACATACCTGATCATTAGCTTCATTTTCCTCTCTCTGTTCTTCAAGTACAGCGGCCTCATCATCTGCTTCCTCGACATCTTGAGCGTCGTTAGCTAATCGTACCTGTGACAGGAAAGAAATAAAGAGAAACTACTGAAAAGAGGAGTGACAAAATAACGATGATGAAGATCTAGATGATTAGAAACGAAAGGCCGACTCAGAGACTTTCCGATGAGGGCGTACTTAATTTTCAAACAAATCGTGTTTTTGTATAATTATACTTAATGCTTTCCCATATACTAATCACTGTGTGAAATAACTAAGCCCAAATGGAAGTCCTTTATATATAGAAAATCACACTTTGTTATAAAATGCAGGATTCAGATTTTTTGTTATACACGGTATCCTATGGCACTGTTAAACTGTGCATAAATGTTTACTGCATGAAAACGAAAATTCCGATTCATCTCTAGCTTTGGAATTAAGCATTTTACGTGACTATCTTTAGTGCTAGATGATCATTATAATACTACACAAAAACATTTCAAAATCTCTGAGTCGATCAGCCTTTAAAGTGACAGAAGGAGATTTTGAAGATACAAATTTATAAAATTGAACTGGATCTGTTGTAGACCACCTACGGAGAATATTTCGAAAGTTTAGCGGGGCCAAACCAGTACCGAGAGAACACACACCTTTAGTGTAGAATCTAGGACCCAGGTCAATCATCATCGTTTACCCCTCCTACAGAAAAGGTTTGACACCTTTTGATAGTTAGAAAATGGACCCTCTATATCAACGCAAGGTAGGTAGTACTCTCAAATTGTGGTGTCCACCTTTTCATAGGCGCCAATTTAATGTTACACGGGGTCAAACGTTTAAAATCCCCAATCATGTTTGAAATGTAAATGACATATTTCCGTCTAGTTATAAAGGATTCCAAAATGTAAGTTTGTACCCATCTGTGACCAATGTTTTGGAGTTATATGTAAAAATGTAAAAAAGGTCACATTTGTATTTTAACCGGGGTCCAAATCAAATTGCTCCCTTTTTGTTGCGAAAAATGATAGAAGTTGTTCATCTAGCTTAATAATGCTTCAAAATACGGAATAATATTTTGTACCATCTGCAGTGTATAGTTATCAATGATTATGCGACAATAGGTCATAGGGCACATAATCCAATTGGTGTTGACCTTCTTTGACCCTATCTCCGTAAGTAAACATTTAACATAAACAAAACTATACCTTTTTGGTGGGTCCTCTTACCTCAGGCAATTAACTTTGCAAGTATTTTAAAATATAATCAGATTAACTTTAATGTTGACCCTGTACCAAAATTGAGATTGGCCTTTTTACCATTTTAAGCCATTTTTAATTACCCTTAACTCAATACCAATGGTCGTAGGTGTTACAAACTATACATTTTGGAATCCTTAAGACAAGACGAACATATGGCATACATTTCAACATGATTGGGGCATTTTAAAAGTTTGACCCCTGTGTACCTTAAATTGGCCCCTATTGAAAAAGCGATCCACCATTGAGAGTATTCCTACCTAGCAATTGATGTAGAGGGTCCTACTTACTATCAAAGGTGTCAAACCTTTCTGTATAGTTGAGGTACACAATCCTTAAATAAGGCCCTTATGATATCCTGCTCCGCTAACTTGTTTTGAACTTGCTTTCTATCATAATCGGCCCTATAGAAACCAGGATTGATTTTCTTCGTGTCCACTACAGAAAAAAAATACTAAATCATCATCTTATTTACATAAAGAAGCGCATTCGGCTTATTCCTTCCGGTGTGATTTAACTACATTGGACAAATGCAAAAAAAAAAAACAAGGGTTCGAAAAAATTTGGAAGCTCTTCTTTCTTTTTCTTGAAATGTCATGTCTCTTTAATCTAGTGGTGATGTTTTGTTGGCACATGTGTAGAAGTAATCGTGGTCCGCCGTACTCATACTCACAGTAACCCGGCTATAACCCGGGGGGTCCTAAAAATGTGACGGGGATGTGCGGCAGTATTGACCCCCCTTTTTAAAAACACCTGCTGTCACTGAAGACCCCTTTTTTTACCTGTCACGAAAAACCCCCATTTTATTTACTCTCAATGTCATGCCTCCCCATTTTTAAATCAAATGTCCTTATGTCTCTTTAAAAAGTCGGCACTGGCACATTTTCACAAAATATGAAATTTCTTTCTTCAATTTGCTCTCAAATGAGGTCTAGGCCATTGGAAAACAGAGATATATTTTTACTATAAATAACTCACCCCCAAAACATATAGGGACATTGATATGAGGATAAAGACATCCAGGTTATTTGTAGAACAATTTTTAAGTTTTTTTCCAACTTTAATATCAACAAATGTGTATATTACATGACTATTTTTTTGACTCGTACTCACTAATATTACAACCCACAAAGGTTAGAGACCGGTCAAAGCCGTGTCGCGTTAGAAACAACATACGGCGTGCGTGTTCTTGTTTAAGGTGATTGGGTCACATAGATCCGTTGTAAAATTTTCTTAAGATGTTTCGTATAAATGAACTTTCATCAATCGATGTACGTCCCAATATCAGACATAAAAATATGGGGGGTGGGGTCAAAACCGACACGCATTTTTGAGAAAATTCTATAAAACCACCTATTTTTCCCAAAAATTTGTACACACGCGGAACTGTGCTATGTAAAATTCATTTTTCATGAACATTTTTGAATATTAAAAAAAATCGGTTCGATACCTTTTGTCCAATTTTAATAGAAAGTTGCGGCCTACCATATCCTTGCTGTCGATTAATGAAGAAAAAAGTAGGGTCACCGAATTACCTTTTTCTGTTATTTGTCGAAAATAACAACGGCCTTTTTAGTAGTCTAAAATACCAACAGCGATATTGAGGTGCCGTAACAACTCCCAAAAGTGTCACGCATGGCGAACGCTTAAGCTGACACGCTAACAAAAACAGGCACGCAAAAAGTGCGCACTGATTAAAACTTAATAGCATTGTTTTTTTTTCCCCTTTGTAATTTTTAATCTTAATAGTTATTTTGTTGTTGTCGTATGTATATTAGAATTAAAAAAACTATAAGAAAAGGGAAGAAAATGTTTATGAAGGTGAGAAAGGGAAGCAAGGGCGTGTCCAGAGTTCGTGATTTTGAATGCATTTTAAAAAGCGTGTACTCTGAAAACCATTTAGTGACTGGACGAATATAGGCCTACCTATACTTCTTACAACATTTTTAAATACTGTTGTCAAAATTCGTTCCTTTTACCAAGTTAAGCGATTATTAATAAAAGTTGTCATTTTTTTTATTTTTTTTATTTTTTTTATTTTTTTTATTGTTTTTAAAATGATATGAGTTCCAAGATATTGGACAAATTTCACGAAAATATATCAACATTCATTTTTATTTTTCGGTCATTTCCTACGTAACTCCCTCATTTATTCCTTCTTTTTAGTAAATTAAGCGTTTTCCCAAATTACATAATTGCTGTTGGAATTCTGAAAAATGTCCTAATCTAACATAACTGACAAAATGTGTTTTTTCGATATTCCGGATTTTACACGAGGCAAAATATAATGAGTGTCTTTTATCTGCCGAAATTCGGTAAAATGACACGTCATATTTCCTTCAACGAAACCTATATAGATATATTAATCATCATGTTTATGCATTTAGGCACTCGCATCTTAACGACCTAATAGATGAAATGTTGATGGAAACAAATACTCGTGTCATCCATAGATGTATTCATTAGACTTTTCTGAGTCCTGACATAGAATGATAAAGAAACCACACTTTTTGATACGACATTGAAAAAAGTGTGTTGAAAAAATCAGACAAAGCTGCTTATTTTCAGCAATAAATCTTGATCACGTTTGTTTAATAATGCATTAAATTCTTGTAACAGCACATAGGCCTACTTCATTGGAAACAGGTAAGACAAAGCGTGCTTGCTAATCTCGGAAGGTCGCACAGCCGTACGCAAGGGTGGTTTTTTTTACGCGCGCGGACAGCCTAGGAATGCCAAGTCACAATTTTGGCAGAAATATCTGCTTGGGGACTGGTGCGCGCAGCTAACTGACCCAATCATCCCTAACGACCATTTTCGTCGTCTGCTGATTTCGCGTCGCCGGCGACGCTAAATTACAAATCAGTTTTTCCGTTTACCCAAAGGAAGCTGATTTGGTCTTAATTCTTTCGGGTGAAGGGCTTTTGTATCTAAAAGCCTTTACCACCATGCAAAAATATCGATTTTGAAAAATCTTGAGGGCGCACTAATTTTCAAATGGCCAGTGTCTCTTTAATACTACTGGTGATGTTTTGTTGGCACAGGTGTAGAAGTATCATGGTCCTGCGTACTCACATTCCGGCTATAACCCGGGGAACCGGGGGCACCCTAAAAAAAAATAGGTGACGGGGATGTGGCGGCACTATCACCCCCTTTTAAACCTCTGTCACTGAAGACCTTTTTTTTAAAGTTTAACCTGTCCTGAAATACCCCCCCTTTTTAACATGTCACTGTAAAGACCCCTTTTTTACTCTCATTTGATATGCGTCCCATTGTAATCAATTCACTGAATGAACCCCCTTATTTCCATTTCCTTCTCTCACAGAAAAGCCCTCTTGTTCACTGATGGAACTCCAGCATATGGTCGCCCTCACTGAACGACCCCCTTTTTCACAAAAGTGTGAGAGGCTCATTGCGTCCCAGTTTTGCATCCTCACCAAATGACCCCCCCTTTTTTCCTAAATTCGTTCCTCCGCGAATGCCCCCTACTTTGAAAGTCCAATCCGCACATCCCCGTCACTTTCGTATATGTTCCCGCACCCCCGGGGCTATCACGGTAACGAATAGGACCCTCGATTCAGTTGACTCTTCACGCCATATATTAGTTTCACAACCACGCTTTTATCCGTTGTCTCTATGGATTGAGCCCGGACTGTTGCTCCCTGCAGACTATAATTACTTTTAACTTTTTATTTTCGTCATCGCTTTTTTTGTACATATATTTTTTTTGTTGTATTTTTAGCCAAATGCGATAAGAATTAAATAAAAGATATTGGTTTGTCACGTAAAATCTTCTACGCACGTTGTTATATACGTAAAGCCCTTATGGTTTTTTTCCTGATATACAATTTGTATGCGCCTCATTCCTTCCGACGGATTCAAAGCCGCTGCGCTGAACTCATCAACGAATTCGTCACAATTATGTCGCTTCATCTAGGCCTCCGCTGGCCAAGCGCACATCCCTATCCACACTTATCTTGTAATATTCCTCATAACAGTTCCCCAGACTTCGCTTAGGTCAACGAGGCAATTGAGATTAGTCTCTTGTCCAGTGACACAACCCACGTTGACTACAGTGGGCTCGAGCTATGATCATGGTGTAACCAGGGGGGGGGGGGGGTGGTGTGGGGACACGCCCCCCCCCCCCCCCGAGGGAATCTTTCCTCCCCCTCTTCCTCCCGAAATAATTAGTGTTTTTCGGACATGTGCCAATTTACACATTAAACCACATAGGCCTATACTAATACTAAAAATTTTAATAATATGCTCATGTGTTTGTATTTAGGGGGCGCAATTAAAGGCACCGGGCGCAGTTTTGATGTTTAAAAATATAAAATTTGGTCTTTTTACGCACGGTGGCACGCTATAGTAAGTTTTGCAAACCCCTTCCCCCCCCCCAACGCCTCTTAAGAATTTTGATCCGAGTGTGAAAAATTTGGGTCTACCAGGCGAGCGTAGCGATCCGGAAAATTTGGCTCCCATTGACAAATCTGGATCCGCCCCTGATGCTTCCTCCCCCTGAAAATATGTGTGCCCCCCCCCCCCCCTCATCTGGGTTCGGCCCGTGCCCCCCCCCCCCCCTGAAAAAAAGCTGGTTACGCCACTTGCTATGATCATGAGTCCTGCGCTTTATCCATTGCGCCACACGTTCTCTCTTGAATCTAAAATAGATAAATAGTTTTTATGGTTTCAAAATAAAATTAACCTTGGGGGATTAGAAAACCGTCCTGTGGTCTCCCCTGTCAGTAACCTGTTCCAGTAAAGGCCAACTGTACACTACTACAACCAACACTGTTCTTTCTTCCACAACATCAATTCTCAAGTATTTCCATAGCATGACAAGAGGCCAGTGCAGGCCTTTTCTAAGGTCTGCCTGGAGGGCCGGGGTGGAGGGTTTTTCCTAATGCTATAAGTAACATCATGCTGACATGTGTAACTATCTCCGATGTCTTTAATATGCAAGAAACCCACAGAGGAACTGATAGTCACCGCCATGCCATCGAGAGACCACATCGACAGTATGGAAGTGCTAAATACATGAAATATATGAAAACAGGCACCGTTAAACTTATAGAAACAACATTAACGTCTGCTGACAATAAACATGAAGTCCTCACTATTGAGCTCAGCTCTGTCATAGTTACATCTGTCTACAAACCTCCGTCAGTAGATTTCAAGCACCCTCAATTCAATCTCGGAATTCCACCAAACCTCATTTCTTCATTGGCGATTTCAACAGCCATAGTGCCCAATGGGGCTATGTAATGAAAACGATAAAGACGGACAAGCTGTCGAAGAATGGTTATACAGTCAACATCTACGTCTCCTTCACGACCGGCCCTAACCTGTCGCCATCATTTTAAAGTGCCCGTTGGAAGAGAGGTTATAACGTACCCTGATAGCAAAAACATCGCTATGTAGCAAGGTTGTTCTGGATCCTGTTCCACTTAAAATCAACATCGATCAATCGGTATCCAAGTCAACGCTGCAGTAAGACTAAAGTATCTTTTAAGGGGCGCTTTAGCATAGGAAAGCAGACTGACAAGGATTCACTGATGACCTGGATCAGAACGTGAAGATTGCTCTAAAACCCCCATAACCAAAACTATGACAAATTTGCCCTACTAGTGAACAAGACTGCACAGAGATTTATACTTATAGGCTGTAGGACGGAATATATGTGCTGAAGAATATCAAGCGTATACTATTATGTTTGAAGCTAATTCTTTCTCGGCTTAAATAACTGTTAAAGGTGAGGACGTACCGGAAAGGGTCTTCCAGGAAAAGATCAAAACCTGACATAACTTAATTGAATCCACTGATACGACCCACAACAGCAAGAAAGCATGGGATCAAACAAAGCCTCGATCACCACAGCAGCCGAATGTTACACCCAACAAAGTTGCCCACCAACTGCTTTTAAATGGCAAGTACAGCAAAAAGCCCAAGAAGACCAAACTAGACTGTTAAGTTTCATTCGCCCCTTCAACATGGACGAACTGAAACAGGTGTGAAAGTAATTATAGTCCGGCGGGAGCCACAGTCCGTGCTCCATGGACGACAACGGAATAAAGCGTGAAACTAAATGTTGCGTTTAGAGTCAACTGAATCGAGTGCCCTATTCCCTACCGTTGTAGCCGGACTATGAGTATGGCGGACAATAATTAGGCCTCATTCTACACCGGTATTGCTAATCTTCAGCCAGGAAAGGAAAAACAGTAGGCCTTGACAACATCAACTGAGCGCTGAAAAACTTCGGCCCACTAGCAAAGGAGTGGCATCTTGAGCTCTACAAATGCCATGATTGCTGATTTCCCACATGTTCCCAAAGCTACAATCTTGGAAAAATTGTTGGAACACTTTGAACGATTTTCGAAAAACTGTTCCCCCGTCTCCCCCAACGAATGTTGAATGGGGTATCGTCATCAGCAGTCTTGCCAATTTGGGGAAAGGTAATAAGTTGAAGGGGAAGGTTGGGGCTTTCAATTGAGTTTGTAGGCTCTCAACTCTGGTCCGGGTTAGCAATGTAGGAAATTGTATTGAGTGTTCCAACTAATTTTTTTCCAAGAATGTACATCTGGAAGAAAAGCACATGTTATGGCACTCCTAAAGCCTGGGAAAGATCCATCTAATCCCGAGAATTGTATACCAATATCACTCCTCAGGAATCCCTAAAAGCTCTGCTGCTCAATCGTATCTCACCTTTGATAGACGAACACCTCATACCTGAACAAGCACGTTTCCGGTCAGGCAAAAGTCAACAACAAGCCAAGTACTCAACACTCAACCTAACTCAACAGGGTGGTTTCAAGAAGGGTTTGGTAACTGGGGTCGTGTTTATAGATCTATCAACAGCTTAGATGCTTACTCTATAAGATTTTGGAACTCACCAAGGACATCCGCTTGATTGAGCTCATAAAAGGATTGCTTGCAAACAGGATGCTCTTTCTCAGCTAGGAGCGAAGAAGAGCCGATGGCATAGGCTCAAGAATGAACTACCCCAAGAGAGCGCGTGCTCGCACCTATCCTGTGCAACATCTCTACCAACAACCAACCTAATAGAAGTGCAGGAACCTGTGATCTTATCTATGCAGACGATCTTGGAATTAGCGCACAAGATGCAAACTTTAGAGTTGTCGAAGAGACTCTGCAAAGCTTTGAATGAACTCACTACTTATTATGAGGAAAACCACCTACGTGCAAATCCACCCAAGACACAGGTGTAGACTTTATATCTACGCAACCGTGAAGCCAAACGTCAGCATAAAGTAACCTTGTCTGGAACACCCCTGGTGCACTGTAATAATCATGTCTACCTTGGCGTTACCTTGGGTCGTGCTCTCTCTCTTATAAGACCCACATCAAGAAGACGAAGAGTAAAGTATGTTCACGCAATAACATCTTGAACAAACTCACTGGCACAAGTTGGGGGTGCTCACCCATCACATACCCCAAGATCAATGGCACTTGCCCTGTGCTACTCATGTACAGAGTATGCTTGCCATGTATGGGAAAGATCAACCCATGGCAAGAAGATTGATCTAGCGTTAGGGCCTAAATGCCTCCTGCCGGCTTATTACATGATCTTCGACCTGGAGCTGATTCCTCATGGGTTGAATGACGATGTCTCAACAGATTGAGAACCAGACTCGGCCGATCTAAGGTTTCCTTGCATAAGCGGGGCTACCTGGAAGCAGATCAGGACACTACATGTGATTGAAGAACATCACCACAGACAATGGAACATCTTTTGGTCTACCCAATGATTGTAGCAACAATGCACAGACAAAGACCTTGCAGAATTAAGTGAAGCAGCCAGACATTGTACCGACCTCTGGCTGGATCATAATTTGACAACCACTAAGACGAAGACGACCCTTCTAATGTCAAATTTTGAGTCCCAATATTTTCAACCGAAGTACATTGTTTTGAACCCATATCCGCACCTTAGTCTCAGCGACCCATCATCTGGACCATCGGGGCGATCGTATAGGGGCGTACTGAGGCAACCGTTCCCTCAGAGGGCGCCTGAGGGAGCAACAGCGACCCGATATTTCGAGCCAGGGGAAGTAACTACCGTCCCCCTCTTCCTTCCCGGATGGTACGGCTGGGGCACTATGTTCATGATGTAGGCCTACGCCTTGAGGCTTTCTTGTGTGTGTGTAGTACATTTACCACTTTTCTCAGCTGGTATGTCGAACCTTTTTTGAAATGGAGTGTTTCCGTAGCCGTATACGGCTACCTGACCAAAACCGGTGTAGAAGTGATTATAGTCCGGCGTACTCATAGTCCGGGAGCAATGGTGAGCAATAGGGCAATCGATTCAGTTGACTCTTCACGTAACATTAGTTTCACGCTTTATTCCGTTGTCGTCTATGGAGCTCGGAACTATATAGCTCCCGGCGGATTATATCTACTTTCACACTCGGGGGTGTTAAAAAAAAGTGGGACTTCAATCTCGGCCAAAAGTGTTGAAACACTTTTATTGGCCTTACTTCAAAATGCCCTCCTCTCCCCCTGGACAATGTTGAATCCTGAAATTTTGTTCTTGCCACCCTATAAGAACCCAACATTGATTGGTGGGGATAGGGAGGGGTGCATGGATAGAGAATGCTCCAAGCCTCCCAACCCAAGTTGACATGATTTCCTATCTCTTTAAGAGAAATACGGCAAATAATCGGGGCAAAAAGAGCAGTCGTGTTCCAACACATTTCGACCGAGATTGTAGTTGCTATTGGTAGGGGTATCACATTCAATAATCTCTTCTATCCCCGCTAGGGGTATCAAAAGTCAGTTAAAATCGTGACTGGTACAGTGAAAAAAATGAAAATGAACCTAAATTTGTCAGCTGACATGCCCTGAGTGTGTCATTTTCTATAGCACAAGTGCTATTCTTCTTGTAATATTGGCTCTTTTAAAGGGGGATGACCCGATTTAAGTCTATAAAATTTACATCTTATAGGATGGCCTTCACATCAAAACCCCATGTGTAAAGTTTCGCGCGGACATTTCAAACCGTTTTGAATAGCTAAAAACGTGATTTTGTAATCCCCCATACATAGAGTACTGTGTAAAATTAATATTGGTCGAACAAAATGGGGCACGCTTTTTCTCTTAATATCCAAACCAAACATCCTTCCGGTAAAATCTGTGGTCACTGGGGACGAGGCTATTAGCGATCAGACCATGGACCTTTAAAGGTATATTTTTATTTATGTGTTGAAAACAGGTCCTGCTAGGGGTATACTTTTACTGCAAATTGGCCCGTTATGGGTATATTTTCACTAAAATTAACTTTCGACCTTTGTTTTTCTCAATTCTCCTTTTCTCTCCTCTAAAACGTTGCATATACTTTTTGACAAAGAAAGACGTGTGGCATTAACCTTTTGGGCAAAAGTTTTGAAGACAGACATGTTTGGTGTTGTTGCTGTTTTTTTTTTTTTTTTTTTACAGTGTGGTTATCAGGCATAGCACCGTAGTATAGAACAAAAGAGTTGGTTGTTATTTTGATCAAGATATGAAAAAATATCAATTTTGTTAATTTTTTTAAACAACTACTGTGTTGTATGATCTATAAGGTTCTCTTTCAATTTCTCCCTATCTCTCCCCAAATTCAGAATTTCTATTGGGATATAGTTTGGCTTGAGTATCAACAATGCTAATTTTACTTTTATACACAAGAAAATTACCTAGATAAGATCTTTACGTACTTATGTCCAGTAGATCGATTGCCTAAGGTCAGTTTTCCGTATTGTTTAACCTATTGGGGACCAAGGCGACAATTTTTTCGCTCTGTGATATCAATTTCATTTTTGCTTGCTTGTTATATTGTTTAAATTTGTTTTCAAATATTCATTTAATAATCATCATTCTAAAGGATGAAAACGCTTTCAATTGGGTCCAACAATGCCACCTATAGATGCAGGGGCGGATCCAGGATTTGAAAAGTCAAATTACCGGGGGGATGAAGGCTGTAAACTTGTCCAACATGGGCTTATTTTGCAAGATTTTGCAGAATTAACCGTCGTCTTTCTTTTTGACCCCTGTATTATATTTTTCCCCTCTTGGATTCCGCCCACACTTTCAGAGGGCACCCCCCTAAATTTGTTCATTAACCTTCATAGAAGACAATCCGACTGAGAAATGGTGCTCTGCTCTCCACGTCACGGAATTGCTCCAAATGCCCCAACTACTAGGAAGTTGAAAAGGGTTAAGATGGAAGCTATCTATCTCAAAAGCCAATTACTATATAACCACACAGAATCTACCAGGGTTGAACTTTGGGAAAGTGTTAAGAAATGGAATCTATCTTTGAGCCACGACTTAGTGTTAATAACTATCCACCAAAAAAACGTTGGCAACGTGAAAAAACAAAAACCAACTTTTAACAAGCGTACGAAAGCCATATAAAGATTAATAATCTAAAAGATATCATCAAGTATAACTCCAATTGCGTTCTTCCCATTGGCAACTTGGTCCCATTTCTTCTTTTCCGAACCTTCCTTTTTGAGAACGTCCATATTTCATTAAAGGAACATCATCATTAGACCCAATGTTGATTTAATATTCCCAACTGCACCTGTTCTTGTTTTAAGTTATATTGGCATTGAGTTTGGAATTAGTTATACTCCTATTTCTTGTGAAGCCGTCTGTTCTGACTTGAATACGTTTAAGTTGATATTGCTTAGTGTCGTTTGTTTTCTTGCTTGCTTTCCTTATTGTTGGACATTGGTCCTTATTTTCAATGATTCAGGAGACCTGTCCTCTCTCTGGGAGGAAGAAGAGTACTAAATGACGAAAGGATGGTTCCCGCTGCTCTGGTTGCCTCACAGGAAGAGCAACTGTTTTGAAATCGGTATTACATCAGCGGCCTCTAGCATAAAATATATTAAATTTATATTTAGGCTGTATGGAGGTTGCTCAGTGGGAAAGGGGCATTTTTCTTTTGAATTGTAGAGAATGGGACCAAGTTGCCAATTGGGGCAGACGCACTTGAGTTACTTGGTGCTATCTTTAGATTATTAACTTTAATGGGCTCGTACTCTTTTTAGTTGGTGTTTGTTTTTTACGGTTGCAAGTTTTTTTTGGTAGATTTCCGTCATTTTTGTGAACATTAAATAGATGTGCAAGTAGAAGTGCGTCAATTTGCAAGGGAAAATCCTGTTTGGCGAACAGTTCATTACACTTTAGTTTAGGGTCGGTGATTATTGGCCTACATACTTTGTTCGCTGTCGACCTGGAACGTGAGGCGTTGTAACTATAAGGGTCAAGTGCGTGTTCCGATCGTTTTGGGGGACCCCCTGATTTACCCGGAAAGTAGTATCGATTTGATATCAGATGAAAGACCGTATTTTTTCATTTGTCGTCCTGAAATTTGAGCCCTCAAATACATTCATTCCCAAGATATAAGCAAAACCGCCGTTTAGTGGTTAACCATCATTATTAGCCACAGTATTGCATAGGGCTATGCAACAGGCATATTGCGTTACCCATCAAAAACCCGCAAGTTCTGTTTCCCACCGGTAATGATGGAGAGAGGAGCAAGACTTGGGTCAAGCATCATCGTTCATGTCCCACTACATATCAGCTTTGACACCTTGGTAGTTAGATGGACCATTACGTCCCCAATGTAGGTAGTTAGTGTGTTCAACTTGTGGTGTCACTTTTTTCAAAGGGGCCAAATTTAAGTTACACGGGGTCCAAATTTCAAATTACTCAAATCTGTTGAATGTATGCCATTATTTTTCGTCTAGTCAGAAGGATTCCAAAAATGTATGGTTTGTACCATTCTTGACCATTGGTTTTGAGTGATTGGGTAAAAAATGGCTACAAAGTGCCCCCCCCAAAAAGGTCAATGCTCCATTTGTACAGGGGGCAAAGTCAGAAGTTGCTCCAATTTTGATAAAAATGAAACCAATTGTTTCATCTAGCTTAATGTGTTCAAAATAAGGATAGTTTGTACCATCTGCAATGGCCCATAGTTCATGCTAGTGACAAAACTAGGTACTGGGAACACATAATCAATGGCATTGACCTTCTTTGACCTTTATATCGGGTAAGAAACATTGAAAATAATCAAACTATACTTTTGGGAGTCCTCATTCCTCAGGCCAATAATTTGCAAGCATTTAAAATATCATCAGAGAAAACTTTCAATGTTGACCCTGTACAAATTGAGTTTGACCGGTTGGCCCTTATAGCAATTTTTACCAATAACTCCAAAACCAATGGTCATAGATAGTACAAACGATACATTTTTGGAATCCTTGTGGACTAGACGGGACAATATGGCATACATTTCAAGTAATTTTGGAGTAATTAAAATGTTTGACCCTGTGTAAACTTAAAATTTGGCCCCTATTGCAAAAAAGTGAGCACCACAATTTGACACCAACTAACTACCGGACATTGACGTAGAGGGTCCATTACTAACTACTAAAGTGTCAAACCTTAGATGTGTCGGGCCCATGTGAACCGAACTCCCTAAACATGGACCCTATGATATTCTGCTCCTGCTCTAATGGGGCGTATGTGCAAGTTGCCAGGCTCTCATATCAAGTAGAGAACACCAACACACATAAATGGAAAACAAGACCTTTAAGTAAAGCCAAAGTGTTCAGGAACAAATAGTGAACACTAGTGATATATTTACTATCACACTGGTGAATATTTATTAACTATAAGTAGTTAAATTTCAGTATTGAACCACTGTTTATATTAAAGCGAGAAACCCGTACAACGAATAATATTATACTCTACTCTATACAATGATTATTGACCACATATTCGGTGGGTCATCTAAAAGGAAGTATATTAACCATAACAATGAATTAAACCAACCTAGTCTGACCATGCGCCTATTTAAAATTCCGCTTTTGTATAATGTGTTAATGCGATACCGCCGGCACGGTTGCGTCATACACCATAGAAAATGCCCATTATGAAAGGTCACAGGTGAAGGTGTATGACGCTTACTGTGCCGTCCGTATCCCATAACACGTATACATATCACAATACATGAGTGATGGCGCGACATTTCAAAATAGCGCATGGTCAGACGAAAATGTTTTTAACTTCATTTTATGTTAGTATAATTCCGTTTTTTCCTGAAAACCACTCGATATGTGTTCAATAATATTTTTAAGCGTATATTTGATAAGTTATTCTTAGACGGTCTCCTTTAAAGTATTCGAAGCGATTTGGGTTTTTGTTCTCGGTATATTCAGTTATTGTTCGTTGTCTATGTTGCTTTTACATTGAATAGCTTGAAGTCCATGGGCCATCAAAATTGATATTATATATCAGTGGCGTAACCAGCGGGGGGGGGGGCGGCAGGGGGGCAGACTGCCCCCCCGGACAACTTAAAAAAAAAAAAAAAAAAATGGGGAAGGAGAAGCTAAAAAATGGGGACGAAAAGAAGGGGAAAAGATGGGAAGAAGAGGGGAACAGAAAGAGAAGGAAAAGGGAAGGAGCCGGTGCAAAGAGAGAAACGGGAAGGAGAAGGGAAAGAGATAAGAAAGGGGACAGAGACAGGGAACATAGATTAAGCAAAGGGGGAAAGGAGAGAGATGAAGAGAAGGAGAAGGAAAGGGGAAGGCGAAAAATGTGTGTTGTGTGGGTGCTCAGGTCGAACACTGGCTTCGCTTCCTTTACCCCCCCCCCCCCGCCCTTCAGAATTCGAAACCGTCTAGAAAAAAATGATGGGGCTAAAAAAAAAAACCCGGCGAGGAAGCGAAGCCGCCTGATAAAAAAATGGGGAACTTCTGAGTCTTGCCCCTCGGATGGCTAAGGTCTGGTTAAGCGCATGTATAGATATACTTAATACTTAAACGTTCAGTGCTTTTTCGACATTTTTATCTCCTTCAGTTAGCGAGATATTCAGATTGTAAGGTTTCAATGTTAAGGCCTTTTTCACAAAGATAGAATTGAAAAGGGCATGAAATTGTTGGAAAATGTATTTTAGTTCTTACTGTTATTTTACGTTTTAACAGAAAGAATGAGTTCTGCTGAATCAGAGGACGTATTTTACAAAGAGACCACGTATCAATTCTATTGCCATTACAATTAAGGAAACCACCTGTTTATTTCTAACGCTTAATTTTATAACGATGCCATTCAGCATCACTCAGGAAACCTTTAAAAACTCATGGTAAAAACTCCTGTAAAAGAACCCAGAGAAAAATCCTTGTACAGCATACATCGTAATTTTTTTTTTGTTTTTATGAAAAATCCATGTATATATGTTTGTCCCTAAATCACGCCTTTAGTTTTTCGTCAACATCCCCAAATTTCCAGCCACCTATAGTTCTACAAAGTGGACGTGATCCTTGCCGAAGCGTTTCTCCAAAATCGTAACGTCCAAGGAAAAAATTATGAAAAACAACAAGAAAATGGTAAATCCATCACTGACGCAAACGTAATGGCAACGTACTTTACGTTACCCTCAGTATATGTGTGTAGTAACAGTGTGAGGACCGCGTGCTGCGGCAGTGTACATGAGGCGAGTACACGGGTTGTGTGTACGATGCGCGAGGTGCTTTACGGGTGTGTGTGTACGCAGAGGCGAGTTGCTACGGGTGCTGTGTAAGCCATTAGTTTTTGCTTTGGTTGCCGCTGCCAGAAGCCCACGCTGGACCGGCTCAAATTGACAGGGAAAGTTTGAGCTTCAAAATATATGGATTTATTCTTCCACGGTTATTGCAAGCCAGAATGTGAGACACGGGGACACGGGGGGTTGTCGCTGCATGGCCTCTGCATGGCGGACCGGTCAAAGTTGCGCAGAGTTTGACGGACCAATACGGACACTTTAGTAAGTTAGTCTCAAACGTTCCTTGCACGACAGCAGTAAACGTCAGGGAGTGAGAGTCTTGATAACAATTATGGGTGAGAGCTGAGCGAGGAGAGAGAGAGAGAGATTAAAAATTTAAAGAACGGTATGTTTAGAGAAGGCCTCGGGTGATGAAGGGTTGTAAGAAATAAAAATAGAGCAGAACAATTACATTAAGCATAATTATTAAATAGTGGCGTGCCATTAAATAGAATACGAAAGGGATGGAACACAGGGTAACGCCACAGGGTAGGAGGGATTTACAGAAAACAAATAGGAAAATAAAACCCTGTGTGAATTCGGGTTGCGAGTGCAATATTTACGAAGTTCAAAATTGCGAACTACAGGAAAGTAACAGGCACGGTTCCTTCAGTGCGTCGTTCTGTTCAGTGATCGCTTCAAGTATAATTTTCCGCGGATCTTTGTCCCCAAACTCCCAGTGTCATACATGTCTGTCGTGCCAAGGAAAGTTGAAGAATAATCATTAAATATGAGGAAGAAATTACCTTTCTATGCTTTTTTGTTGGACTGAAAATTGGAGCTTCCGTTCAAAAGTTAGGGTCGAAAATGGAACTTTGCAAACTGAAAATTCTAATATATTCTTAGGGTATTTTTATGTTTTCTTCAAGCGGTGATATTTTAATTTTTTCCACTGACAAAATTCATATCTCAAAAAGTAAATAAGCTTTTGATCTCCAATTTCATAATTATTTGTGAAAAATTTAAGCACTTATTACTAATTGATAATGAAAGTATAAAAGCATTGCTAAAAAAATACAACGTAAAAAACAGTGTTTTTAGGACTTAAATTGCCGAGATCTCGAAAGTGATTTTTAAGGGCATGTCATCATGCAGCAGGATTTCTCAACACAGACTGAGTTAGAGAGATGATAAAAGCAAAATTAAAAACATTCTTATGGGGACTATTGCATGAACATAGGTAATGCCACTTACCAAGGAGACTGAGTAAGGGGGGATCATTTGGTGCACAGTTGGCAAAAATAATTGTTTTACTTTCTTGACCAATGACCCCCCTTAACCCAGTTTCCCATAGGGCTAGTGTCATTATTCTAGTTCAATGCGTAGTCCAATAAGTATGTGTTAATTAGCTTGTTTTCCCATCTCTTAAGAAAATCATTTTTTGAGAAATCCTTGTTTACAAGGAAGGGAAGATATATGGTTAAAATTTCACTTTCGAGATATCGGAATTTTTAGTCTAGAAACAACTGTGTTTCAAGTTTTAGTATGATTTTAGGAAATGCTATTTTGATGTCTATTATTGGTGCGAAATAAAGTGCTTCAATTTTCACAAATAATGGGAAACTTAGAGATCAAAAGCTTATTTACTTTTGAGAGATGAATTTTTTAAGTGGAAAAAAATTAAATATCGCAGCTTGAGAAAATACTAAAATACATTAAGAAATATGATTAGGATTTCCCGTTTGCCAAAGTTACATTGTCGATCATAACTTTTGAACGGAAGCCCTCTCCGATTGTTGGTTGAAACAACAAGCAATTAGAAAGGTAATGTCATCTGTAGTTTCCATATGAGTTTTTAATTTAGCCTTCTGAGGGGTTAATTCCACCTTAATCATAATCAAACAATTATCATTAAGCTTTATATAATCAGTGGCTTGCTCTGAATCTTTTTTGGGGGGGGGGCATGACCTAATTCCCTTTACTCAACGGTTGGCTTCGCCCACCGGTTGACCCATTTTCTTTTGAGTCGCTTCAATAATCTGAAGAGCAGGCAATGGGGGAATCAGATCAACTACATCAACTGCATGCATTTTTTTAATTGCTTAAGCTCTGCCGCTGTTAATTCATGCAAAAAAACATAACCTCATCCAAAACAACAGCTTTTCCAAAAAAGAAAAAAAAAAGGTAACAACGAAAACATAATTCCCTGCTGGCTAGGGACCTCCGAGTGGCTCTTCCCCGATTGGCTGGCACCACCCCCCCCCACCCCGCCGGTGCGCACACCCACTGTTAAAGAATATGGCAATTCGCCGAATTTGCCGCGTGCAATCCTGATGCCATGCCCCGCTGGAAAGCTAATACTGATGAATGCGGTATCTGACGGGAACTACGCGAGATTTCTGATCCCTTTTATTTTGATACAATACGTTCCAGGGAACGACACTACGATATGGACAGAAACTATACTGGAGTTTGAGGAGTATGAAAACAAAATTAGAATACGAAGTGCTGGAAACAAGGTACCGGGCACGGGTAGGAGGGATAAAAGAACACACAAAATATGAAAAATAAAAACCTGGAGGAATTCGGGTTGCGAGGTAAACTTACACAGTTAAAAAATGCGAACTACAGGAAGACAGGATCACTTTCCTTCAGTGATAGCTTCTCTTCAGTGATCGCTTCCGTTTCAGTGATTCGCTCCATTTTCAGTGATCGCTGCCGTTCACCAGCTAGCGGAGCCCGCGCGAAGCGCGCTCCTCCCGCTTAACCAAATTAAAGAGGAATGGACCACCAAGAATTGAATACTAGCTAATCCGAAAGTGGTGGCACCAACGGACCGAACTGACAACAACAACTATCCAAAATGTCTAATGTCTATCGCTTACACGCTGCGCCACGGAGGAAGCTTACAGGAAAAGACTTGATTTGTTGTATATGCAGTACGTGATGGATCAGGAAGGTTTAACAAAAGATCCGTTAAGCATAATTTTCTTGTCATGAAATCAATTATTTTCAAGTTAGCAGTTAAAAGGCACACATGATGAAAAATTTGAATAATTTTACTAAATTTCGCCAATATTTCTAGATTATTGGCTTGTAATAATGCTCGTTTTCTTGATAAAGTTCCACTGGTTTGTCTTATGATTTTCGATTCTAATATTTTAACAATCAACTTGATTATTTTAGAAATTGTTTTCTTCATTTCCGTCCTAAGAAGGTTTAAGTAAAAGTTTTTATATATATTATATATATTATATTTTAAAAAAGCCCACTTGTTATCTTTTTACGAAAACGCATTTAATGTAAAATGCAAAATGCCCAAAAAACTCTTGATGTTGTCTGATCTTGACAATAACTGTATACTGCGAAATACATATATAAGAAAGATTTGAAATGTTTTATCTATAGATGAATTATACTTCCATTCCATAAACTTCCAATGGCCACGGTAACCGTAAAGAAAAACTTATCTACTCTCGGTAATTTTAAATGTGATGTGCTGAAAGTAGTGGGCTACCGCTGGGCTGCAACCGACAACAAAAGACTATCCAAAAGTAAGAGTAAAATCAATAACGTCAACGCTTAGACCGCTCGACCACGAAGGAAACTTATAGCATGTAAGGCAAATTGTTGAATGATAGTAAGTGATGGTTCAGTAGTGACGTTGAACAAAGAATCCCGTTTTTATTAAACGTCTCATTTTCTGCATGTAGAGTGAATTATCTTCAATATTATCACTAAAAGGCATATTATGAGGATAACTAGAAATCATGTATCAAGTTGCGAATATCCATTTCGTAATAAAGGCTGTAGGTGTGTGAGACCACTTGTAAAAGTTTCTCACTTTCCAATAATAATCCTTATAAAGGACCGTTGAAAGTACTTCTAATCATCGTTTCCGTTCTTTTCATATGTTGCACATGAAATGTGTCCAATATACTTTTGTGGGTTGACATACATGCTCGGTGTCTATGAGCGATTGGGTTAAGTGATATTGATGATATTGCCACTAGTGCTATTTCTCGTCAAAACGGCGCGGGGAAGGAAAACAAAGGGAAGTTTGGTTCTGTTAATATACTCACGTTGTGTGTCGTTTGTATCATGGGCTGTTTTAATGCTTTTTTTTGGCGTTTTTTTTTGGGTTTTTTTAGTTGTTATTTTTAAAAACTTGGTGGCACACACTACCGTGTGTCTTAATACAGAAATCTATCAGGGTTGAAAGGTTTCGTTAAGATGGAATCTATATCTAAAGCCACTGACTAGTGTTATGACACGTATAGTTCCATAAATATATGCGACGCACTACATGGAAGAGCAAGTTTCTACGGTTCAATAGAGGTCTTTCTCCTCAATTCATGCATAAACTATACAAAAGTGTTATTTCCCGTAGTATTCGCTCATTCCGATCAATTTCATACCCGACTCAAAGTAATTGTGCTTTCAAAGGGGACCCATAATTTTATGCATAAACATATGCAACGCACATTGTCGTTCTTTAGATTTAGAACGTCTACAGAAATTTGGAATGGACTTTGCGATTCCCGGCAAGATGGCGCGAATCGAAAAGGGGAACTGACCTATATATACAGGCAACGTTGTTGTAAGCAAGTCTAGTTTGTACAGGTGGTGTAGGAGATCTAGTTCCCCCGGTCTCACAGTTACGCTACAAGGCAATCGATTCAGTTGATCTCACGCAAACATTAGTTTCACGCTTTATTCCGTGTCGTCTATGGAGACCGGACCATGAATTACTGCAGGACCATATCTCCTTTTGACACCGGCAAAAAAAATATTAAATGTCATAAACAACATACGACCAAATTGTAAAAGATTTCCGATTGTCATTAATGCAATGCATTCGTCAAAACAAGATTTTTGTTCATGACACCAGAGTCTGTTCCCACTGTATTGGATGGGGCCTATGTATGATATAATTCAAAACTTAGAATTCCAGATACTTGGCTGACTTGTAGGAAACCATAGCTTGTAAGATAACTACAGAGAGGTGACCTTAAGCCCTTACACAAGAAACCCAATCAAATTGAATACAATCGTGTTGTTAAGTAAAGATTGTGGTTTCCCCGGGTGGTTTTGCAGACCAAATTTTGTGCTTTTGAGAAAAATAATGGGTATTATTATAAAGGGGAAATACTGAACCCACCGTGCGCTGGCAGGAACCAATAAAGTGTGGTTGTCACACATGGTCGTTCTACTACCACTTAAGTGAAATTGTTCCCGGGGGTGTTGCAATTTTTTGATGTTGTTTGAATTTAGTTGTTACTATCCAGTCAACCCTGGTAGATCGGTATATAAGTCAGTGGTTTTGAGATGAATCCCAACTACCCCTTTTTAACCCCTAGCAGATTCTGATTGTATGGTTATGCCACATGTGTCAGTGGCTGTATAGGTATGACACATGTTTGTCAGTGGTTTTGCGATGGCTTCCATCTTAACCATGTTAATTAACCAGGTTAAACCCTGTAGATTCTGATAAGGTTATAAATACAGAAGGGCAATGTGTTGCAGTGGATCAGCGCTCGGCTCACAAGAATAAGTTGTGGGTTCGAGCCCCCGATGATCGCCAATGTGTTGTGCAATTGGGCAAGGGCACTTACCTCGCTTGCCTCTCTCCACCCAGGAGTATAAATGGGACCGGCATCCCTATGCTGGGAATGCAAAAAAGACTCGCTGTGCGGGGAGGGAGTGGTGAAAACCCCACAGCAACATTATATGAGGGATCGGGCCCCCAAACACAATTGAAGAGAGAGGGCACTCCGCCTGCGGCGCACAATTTGCATTTGCATTTAATACATTTTATCAGTTGCTTTGAAATGGCTACTTCATCGTACGTATTTCCTGTTAGTTATTACACATCAGTGGCTTTTGAGAGGGCTTTCATCTTAACCTTCAATTAAGCCCAGGATAGGTTATAGCACTATATAGTTGGCTTTTGAAATTGCTTCCTCTTAACCCTTTCGCACCACACTAGATTCTGTATAGGTTCAACCCCACAGTGCCCTCAGGGACTTTAAAATGGATCTTTCATTCGTACATTTTTAACTCTGCACTGTAAAAAAATACTGTAATTTAACAGTATAAATCCTGGCAGCAATTTGCCAACAAAGTACCGTCTATCATCATTTACAGTATAGTAAAAATTTTTGATCAAAAACGCTTACAAAACATAATATATTGGTTGAGTTAACAGAGTTGTGAATGCGTGAGAATAAAAAAGCACTGACGAACACCCTACTTAGTTAGGCATATCCACAATTTTTTACAGTGCATGTACACTGTAAAATTTACAGTTTGTTGTAAATGTATTATATCAAACTGTAAAATATACAGTAAAAATTTGAATGAAAACCTGTAACAGCTGTATATTACGGGGTTTTGTTGGCCCGAATTGCTGGCCAGGATTTTCTGTAAAATTTCCAGTATTTTTCCCTGTATATTTTTAGTACTTAATGGTTATAAATTGAAAAATCATAGTAGTGTATAAAATGATGTGGTACTCATAAATTCGAAATATATAAAAAGTATCACTTTTAGATTTTGTCATTTATAGGCCTGGAAAATTTGACATAGAAATTTTGACAGTATTTCCTGTATTTCCAAATTACCAGCCAAATATTGTAAGTTTTGGGAAGTTTTTACAGTATTTTCCTGAAATTGCACTGTAATTTTTTAAAAAAAAAAAAAAAATGTACATGCAAAAAACAGTGATTAGAAACTTAAAACACTTTTCTTAACACAATTTTGCACCACGTTTTCATTCGAATCGAAATATCTGTTAATATCTAAACACCGTATTAACAGGTTCAAAATCTAAACATGATTAGGCATTTGACATTATAGGGTTTAACATTGACGCCAATAAAACACTATTTGCACCACGTTTTAATACAGTGTAGCATTGATATAGAGGGTACATACCAACTACAAAGGTGTCAAACATCTTTTGTAGTGGGGATGAACGATGATGGATATCCTATATAGGGTCCATGCTCCCGCTCTAAAAGAACCCATGACCTAAATTATTTACGTTTTAGAACATACGTTTTTCTATTGGAACACCCCATTACCAATTCCAAAGTATATTGTCGAAGCATATGCCCATTACGTATCGTAGCAAAATATTTTACCAAAGTATACCATTCACCTGGAAAAGATTATACGAAAGCGCCGTATCAAATAAAGTATAATAAAAGTAAATGACGACTTGAAAATGAAATGCTTAATTGGTCCTTACAGTAGTCTTATAAAACATTATAGTGATTACCTTAATACAGACAAAAGCTATTGAAAATTCAACAAAAAAACTCGGATGATTATAGATTGTGCATATTTGTAAGAGGTGCGTACTTTGTCTCTGACCTTCAGTTCTATAGGAATACAGGATAACAACCGTTCAAAGTCATTCATGGGGGAAAATAGTTTTATTTATAGAATTCTTTCCATATTACCTTACACGCTGTGTGGTTCGTAGTTATAATGCACAAAATATGTTCATTGCCTCCGCTATACATCATATTAGCTCATATTGACCTAAGGAACTCAAAAGTTAGGGGCAGTGACCCCGCTTTGACCACCCATAGACCTGCCAGTAATCCGTCACAATAGGCCATATAATTAAACTGCGCAAGGAAATCTCTTGAACTGCTTTTCGTATGCACGGCGAGATGACAAAATTGATACTAAAAAATGGAAAACATTTAAAATACTTATCCCCGTATTACCTGAACAGGGCCTTGAACCTAATACCATAGAGTTAACAAACCATGAAATCGTAGATGGGGCAAATACATTTTTCATCCTTATGAAGTCATGACATGAAAAAAGCGCTGTACATATTTGGACACAATTTGAACATTTTGGAATGTCACTTGCGGTTGTACATTTTCGCCATATGGTCACTTCAAACTGGAAATAAACATAAACAAGACAAACATGCGACCCACAAAGGGAACAATAAAAATGAAAACATATGTAGTTAAGGCCTATACATGCACGCGTTAAATGCTTCTTCGAAGATGAACCTACGGGACGAATGCAATACTAATTTTATGAAATCATTTGCACTACGACGAAATTGCTTTTAAGGGGTTTGATCGTGTGAGCGGATCTTACTCGATAAAATTTTCCAAGAATTCACATAATGGTATGTACAATGGTGCTGATTAAGAATCTGAAATAACAAAAGGGGGGGGTCACCGACTTCGTTTTTGAGCTATAGCCAGACAAAAAAAAGGTATGCTGTTACTTTTTTTTAAACCACGCAAGTCTATGGAAAAGTCAAAAATTGGACGTTTTAGATCGCCTACAAAATAAAAACTCTCGAAACATTTTGTGTAAGTTTAAATATTGAGGGCCGATCGCGTTCTGCAAATTTGAAATAAAAAAATTGGGGGTCACCGATTAACTTTTTTCCAGTACACGCCGAAAAAACCACTGGAAAATTTGGAACATTTTTCATAAATTGGGCGTCTTGTGGCGGCAAGAAAGGCAAGCAAGGAAAAAAAATCCGCGCCCACAGTCGGCAGCGCAAATCAGGAAGGCCGGCGTAGAGATGCGCGATTTTAATAAATGCAAACAAGCGCACAGTTATTCGCGGAATCTGCGCATGATACCTTCGCAGATCAAAACAAAATTTTCCATTTGTATGACTGGGCTCCAAACGAATGCTGAATGGTACAAATGTGGGTGTAAAGCAGCTGCGCGTACACACATCCACGTCAAACCCTTTACAAATTAAGCGGTAAAAGTCCATTGCCCGACGCTACACTGCAAAAAAACTGGGTGTTAAAAATTTTAACACCAAAGTCGGTTGTCAAAGCTTGTCGGTGTTAGTTTTGGTGTTGAAATTTAGGATTTAACACCACTCGGTGTTGCTTGATAATTTAATTATGGGATGTTGGGTTCTGTTATGATTGTAAGAGGCAAGCAGTGATTAATAGAACCACAAAAAACAAAATCAAGCATTTTCTATAAAAATATCAACGTTATAAAAAATTAATGTTAACACCAAAGTTTGGTGTTAATTAACACCAGAGGGAGTGGTCCCTGTAGTGATCCAGGAAAGTGTTAAATTACACCAGTAGTGTAAATTTGACACCGGCAGTGTTAAAAAAATGAGGAACACCATATGTGCGTGTTCAAATTAACCAAAAAGCGTATAATAGCATACATTTTGTAACACTAAAATGGTGTAATATAACACTAACAGGTGTAATTAACAACGGAGGGAGTGGTCCCGTATTGACTCCAAGTGGTGTTAAAAAAACCCCCATGGTGTTAAAGTTAACACTCCAGTTTTTGCAGTGTAAGAGCCTAGTCCCTAGGGAGCCTAGACTTTACCGGAAGTGGTTCATTTTTTTTGTCAGGAAGAAAAGTACTATTTTTCTCATTTACCCTGTGTGAAATTTAGGGCTAAGGATGTTTGTTTGGATGTGATGAGCAAAAACGTACCTATTTGGGTGACGCATATTATCTTTACACAGTTTCAATGGAATTGCCAAAATGACGTTTAGGCTCCAATCATCAAAACAGGATTGAAATATCAGCGTGGAAACTTTTAGAGAGATCAGGTTTTGGGGTCATGGTCATTCAATAAGATGAAACATATATAACACCCTTTAAAACGATATAGTCGAGACGAAATTGGACATAATATACGAATTAGTCGGCAGAGATATTGCGTTCCACGTTATGACCTGACCGTGTGAAGTTGAGTATTATTACACAATTTTTTGCGAAACGTGATAGATATGGGTGTGTAGCATTGAGAATCGCAGGGTTGCCAACCTGGGCAACCATTGGTACCACCTGGGAACTTGGGACGTTTTTGAGAAATCCCAAGATGGCGTTCGCATAAATTATAATATCTATTAAACCCCTATATTATCAAAATATGAAGTTAATAAAATAACTATAAGCTAAGGCTACCATGACCCCACCTGCACCCCCCCGGGGGATTTTTTGGAGACAACCATTTGTGAAGCTTATACCAGAAGCAACTGAATCAATGATTCTCTACACACTGGATAGGAGTCTCCACGCGATTGAATAGCGAGCGATGAGGAAACCGGAAGTTGCACAGCGTCCCTTTGCTCTACCCAAAAACATTAACTCGGTTTGCACGGGTTTCTATGGATGAGTATACATGTATGCTGTATAGTACTTTCCCTGGTCAATATCTGAAAAAAGATCAAAGCGTTTTGCCAATTGTATGGAGTGTTGCCGTGTTTGCCTGAAATAACTGGAGTAGAAGTAAACGAATGTAGTCAGGCAATTGCGACGATTAGTGATGATACTGGGGTGTAGCACACTCGTAGCCTATACACTTGACATAATACTGTATGCACTAATTCACTGGTACTAGTCTAGACTATATAACTGTGCTCTAAAATGCTATATAACTCATGCATATTAGATTAGTATTTAAATCATGAGTCTTTCGCTGGAACAGGAGAAATGGATCACAATTAGGCGTAAGGGATAGCTTGTGATTTTTACATTTATCACAAAACAGTGTAACTAGACTAGCTTATAAATCCCAAGGTCAAGGAACAAAATTTCAGTTCCTTCCAATTTTAATTTCCAAGTTGATTTAAACAATGATTTTGTGCAGTATACGGCCCCATAGACTGCAGTGCATTATCTTTTTTTCAAAGCGAGATTTATCCGATGGGGGATGGGGGGGGGGTGCGGATGGCATGCTCATTCCAGGGGTTCTGAACTTGACCCCGAAAAGGCTAACAAGACCAATTTTCGGTGAAAATAAACCCCTAACGGGAGTCTAACGGAGCCAGTTTTTTGGTGAAATCATACTAGTTTTCAGGTTTTTTTTTAAATAAGGGGACCAATTTGCAGTAAAATTATACCTCTTGTGGGACCTGTTATCAATACGTGACTAAAATACCTTCTTTAAAATACACTGAGAATATTAATTAGTCCAAAAAGTGTCATTTTGACTAATTAAAAATTAGTCATGCAAATCAGTTGTTTTATCATTCATAATGTACTTCAATGCTAGAAACATGTTTGCTATGCTGGAAGATATCCTTCCAATATTTTAAACTAGTTTTCATGATTACAAAAATATTTTAATTACCTCTAAATTTACACTTTAAAATGACAAATTAATGACTGACTAATTTTAATTTGTCAAATGTTAATTGACTAATTAAAGACGACTTTAGACTCACCAAATGAATAGAATTAGTTTGTCAAGCACAAAAATGGACGAAATTAATTTAAGTACAAAGGTCATTGGCTTTATAGTCTTTTGACGAATTTTTAAATTAAAAAGTCCTAATTTTAGTTGTTAGGAAATATTTGCAATTATGAAATTTAATCCAAAAATCTGTAAGAAGAAAAATTCTTTGTATTCAAACCACTTTTTAGCACTATTGTGTGCGATCTAAAAAAAATTAATGTGCATGATGGACCTAATATTTATTAGCCAAATAAGACACTTTTGGGACCCCAATTAATACTCTCAGTGTAGCCAATATACAAAAAAGTACACTTTGCTGATTACTGCAAGAGAAAAATTACACACTCGGGTTTATTTTGCTGCTGTCCGTATTGTTTAGTTGCATTTTTCCTATTGATCATTGAACAGTCACAATCACAACTGAATTTGATACCCCAGAACTCATTCATTGTGAATTTTATACCCATAGAGGTGTCCCGCATTTGAAGGCTATGGCTCGCTCTTTTTTGGAAACGAGCTTTGTTTTAGTCGCCGACCAAAAGTCAAGGAACCCCCCCCCCCCAGGAAAGTATATTTCCAAAGTATCGTAAGTAATATTTCAAAATAAAACGTGCATGCCCCAAAATCTCTAATTTTAGTTAAATATTAAAAAAAAAAAAAAAAACTACCCACCCCCCCCCGGGGTTACCCCCAGCCATCACTGAGGAGCTTACCACCGTAATAAGCTGGGGATAGTAAAGCGGGGAAAAAAAAGGAAGGAGGGATTAATAATATCTTAATATATCTGTGAAATACTAGTAGTCAAAGCACTTACTGCATGAAGTATTGTTGTCTGTGAGATGAAACCTGAAAATATGGCATTGTAAATACTTTTTTAAAAACATTTTGAATCAGTTTTGGTTCGAAACATACCCACCCTACTCGAAAATCACAACCAATAATTTACAAACCGACATACGCGCAATTAATTCGCCTAATCCGTCCATTTTCCGTAGTTTCCCTAATCCTTTGTACGTGCACGACCGGCTTCTTGGGTAGAGCAAAGGGGGCTCGCCGAGCAGTTTCCGTTTCTCACGTTCGAGCGGGCGAGAGCCTATCCAGTGTATAGAGATCAGTGAACTGAATTCAGGTTGTCTGCAAAAAAGCCCCACCCGGTGTTAACGGTATTGAGGGCCGCTTTTCAAAAATGGCTGCCAAAAATGCAAACCACCCCCCTCGGGAGAGAGAGATTAGTACAACATGCCAGCACAAACATCAGAAAGAAACATCCACAGGCACTTTGATTTTGATTCCAAGATAGCTGATGTCCTCTCTTCCCATTGATACCAAAATGAGTAACCAAACATGCTAGCATTGCGTCACAATGGACGTCATAAGTTAGCATGTTAGAAAAATGTCAATCCATACACACACATAGGGGGAGGAAGGAAAATCAATTTTTGCCAAAAGTGTTAGGAATATTCCATTTTTCATTGCGGGTTTTTTGGCTCTACTTGATGGAAAATGACTAGTTTTATAAAATGAGAGCTGTAGTGCTATAATAATGTTTGTGGAGTCGGCTAAAATTGCGAATATCAATTTTCCACCTAATATCAGTACATGATATTTCATACTTTCCTCAACATATGACGTCATAGTACGTCATAACGGGGAGGTTGGCACTTATTTTGATACCCCAATGGAAGAAGAAAAACCTTAAGTTACCCGGTTGGTACCAAATTACAGGGAACGGGTGTTCAGTAACGAAAATCATGGGGGGGGGGGGTCGGGCGTTTGTTACAAAAATGGCTCAGGTAGACGGAGGGTAAGTCAAAACCTGACAAGTATATGGGCCTCCTAAGCCTGGGAAGATCGGACTGATGTGCCAGAGCACTCGTATGAGAGATTGGTTGAGGAGGATGCACATCCAGAAAGCCAATTATCAAGCCCTGATTTGGTACCAGCCAGATGTGGCAGAGCGAAATTTCATCCACCAGATGATCAGGTTGGAAGGAATGATGGTGCACTAGGATACAAGTGCCCCGTTCCATCCCCCTTCCTTTTCCCTCCCATAAGTAGAGTTTGATGACACAAGAAGAGTTATCTGACATAATAGTAGATGAAAAATAATCTGATACAGAAGAAGGCAATTAAGGGGAGACTCAAGAAGAGGAGGAAAGAGAAGATCAATTTTGAATCAAAGAGCTGCATTATTTAAAGATTGTATACCAAGGTGAGAGATGGTTGAGGATGGTTCTTTGCCAGAGTGAGGGGTTAAGCGCCCTCTACCTTCTCAGCGTCTTTATCTGATACAGTAATGTATGTTCTGTACTTCTTTACTTTTCTGTAAACTGTCCTTCTTTGATGAACTATGACCAGCGAGGTTTATACCCCATACAGACCATGCGTAGGTTAGGGATCTTGCACCGGGAAAGGTACGACACTCACCACGATGACAGCAGGGGTACATATAGACAGATCTCCTGCTGTCAGGCAAGGTGTATCCCTACAGTCGGTTGTAGGTGTGTTGGGGGCCAGAGGTGGGTACCAATTTCTGGCTGCTTCACTGAATTCTGCCGAAGGTCCTGTATGTGCATTGTGGCACCAACATTGGGCAGACCAAGAGATGCTCCAGGTCCGGATCTGCTTAAGGTAGACACTCACTTCTGCAAGGAAACCTTTGATCGCCCGATTCTGGATCTCAACCAGCTGAGACACCGCCACTTAGCCCACGAAAGGGGGGGACAGACTCCAGGCCGGAAGATGCTCACAAGGCTCAAAACAAATAGATGCCACGGTTGACAAGCAAGTCTTTCTTCCACAAGCCCAAACTCCCCAAACTCTTTCTTAGAGAACGATTTCAAAGGACAGGACTTGCCTCTAAGAAAACTACCCCGGACCTAAGGCGGTCAGCAGGCCGGCCTCTGTCCAAACAAAGGGCGCGCCATACCAGATACTTGGCAGCTAGCTCATGCATGCTACGAGGATGCATGTATAAGTTGTCCGCTGGAGCGCTGGCCGAAGACACCCCGCGACAAGGCCGGCAGGGGCGGCATCCAAAACGACCTGGTTACAGCTTCTGGGCTTGACACTCCCATACAGGGCAAGCATATCACCCCCACACCCCCCCCCACGATGGCAGCACACGGGGCAAGCGCCGTCGATCTAGGGCAACGGCATAGTGTAATGGGGAAAAAAAGCCCCTGTATGGGTTCAGGGGCAGAGGACCCCGGAAGCACATGTTCGAGTGCTTTCGGAGAGGGTTATGTCTTTATCTTGAGGCAGATGAACTTTGTGAACGTTGACGGGGGTCCAGGGGCGGAGCCCAGAAGCTCTGGGTTTAGCATGTTTCCGGAGCGCATTCGTGAGAGCTCTCGGTTATCTCACAATCATGAAGCAGATAACTATACTGCCCCTGGGGGGTCCAGGGTTCGGAGCCTGTGGAAGCTTTTGAGTTAAATAGAATGTGTGGGACGTGCTTCGGAGAGATCTCAGTTATCTCATTATCTGAAGCAGATGAACTATACTGCCTGGCGGGTGGTCAAGGCGTGACGGAGAGCCCGGAACCTCGAAGTTTGTTAGTAGTTGAGTGCCTTCGGAGAGCTCTCGTTATCTCATTTATCTTAAGCAGGTGGGACTATGGCTGAAACTTGGCAAGGGGTCCAGGGGGAGGAGCCCCCAGGAGCTCTTGGATGTTCGCATGTTTCAGGTCAATAGGAGAGCTCTCGGTCCTTACATCATGAAGCAAGGATGAACTCTACTGCCCCTGGACGGGTCCAGGGTTTCGGCCTGTGGAAGCTTTGAGTTAAAAAGCATGTTTGAGTGCCTTCAGAGAGCTCTCAGTGATCTCTTATCTTAAAGCAGATGAACTATACATGCCTGTGACCATAACAACAAAAATAACACACAAACGGTATTTTTTTCTGTTTATTTTTCAGAAACATCATTACAGCGCCCCTGCACTGAGGTGGTGTCCGGGGCATGTGCCCCCCCCCTTGCCTCCCTAGCTACGCCACTACTCCTAAGAAAACATGGCTATCACAGTGCTCCAGGGGGCGCTACAGACCAGGTCACACTGAAAAAATGGTGATGCCTGGCACTGCGCGCCGACGGAAGCATACACTGTGCCGGATGACTTGCGCGCGATGTTTTTCCTCACCAATCACGGGGCAAGCCCATTTTTAAGGGCCCTTTGAGTCTCCCTTTGACATATGCATCCTGTGCGCACCCATTCCAAGATTGTCTTTTCCAGACAAAACGACCGGCTCCCGCACTCTCAGGCCAGCACAGATGCCGAACAGGAGGGCATGAGCACGCTCCCCGGGGGCATTCCCTCCCTGAGCCAACAGAGACCACAACCAAGCACCTGTGTGTTAAATTGTTACGTAATTTCTTACAACAACAACCAAATTATTGACGGCGTTGGTTGCGTCGCTACGGTACATCCTTGCCTGAGCTCTCGCAAGCGTGGCCGTAGTAAGAAGCTGGTTGATCACTTAAGAATCATCGATCAACAATCAAGACTTCAAAGAAACCATGGTTATCGGTTTAAAGGGTGATCAGGGGTTTAAGGAGGCTGTGGTTGTGGTCTAGGTATAGTAAGTCATCGAATCATTTTTACATATAAAAAATATATATATATATATATATATATTAGATATATATATATATAATAAATATATATATACCACTGAAAGGCTTAACTTACTTCATTTTAAGTGTTTACTTTACTCAGAGTAATCCACAGGTGCATGCAAAGTATATAATAGGTGACACCGGCATTTTTGCCTTTAAAGAGGCATTATAAGTGTTGTAAAATACACGGTTGTTTCATTGTTTTGGTGGCCATTGAAATATGACGCCCTCTAGAGGCAGGTTTAAGCATGCCAAAAGGTGTTCAACTATTCCTTGGTGTGTTGTGTTTGGTGCGACTAAGGTAGTCACATAGTGCCTGAATTGGGATAAAAGTTAAATATATGTCAAAAAAAGGGAATTAAGCGACTATGGCCGCAGTTAAAAAAGCGCCCGCACTCTTTAACCCAGGATGGGATTTTTGCAAGACAACCTGATTTTGAAGCTATATGTATAAGGTTTCCAAATAATAGTGGTCTCCAAAATCCCGGGGGGTGCAGGGTTTCCGGTTTATGGGCTCATGACCTAATAGGGACCCATGAAAACATTGCATCGGCACTTGTAACATATGAGTCATACTTCAAATTCAAATGGGAAGACAAATCTAAGAATTTTAAAATATGCCCTATTATAAAACAAGCAAAATCCGGCAATAAAAAATAAACATGAAGCACCTAGGATTATGTTGTTAGACACAATAATGTTATGTCTGGATACTTTTAAAGTGTAACATGACGTCATCATATGGCAGCCAACAACGTGAATATCTTCAAAAAATAATTGAAACAAATTCTAAATGACCTTCAACTATAATTATTGTGTCAATGCAACAATTAGAACTGTACCTATGATCAAAACACGTGATACCAGGTAATCCGATAAATACAAAAAAATGGGTGTCAATTATAAATTTGAGTGCAATATAGGTGGAAACAAAAATGTAATTCCTATGGATTTTGAAAAACTTTTGCCACCAATTGTTTATTTCGATTTTGGCGCATTAACAACAAATGAAATGTATGTGTTACAGTGGTTAGGATCAAAGTACATTTTTTAATGCCATTGACCATTTGGTTTTCGGATTGACAGGCTGTAATACGTATAAATTTGTTGTCAAGTATTTTTTGAAGATGTTCACGTTTTGGCCTTGACCATATGCCAATTGGGACGTCATGTTAGAATTTGTTAAAAGTATCAAGAAATACATTTATTGTGTCTAACAAAACATAACATAAGTAATTCATGTCTATTTTTGATCGCGGGTATTTGCTTGTTATAGGGCATATTTTAAATTATTCGATTTGGTTCCTTTTTAATTTGAAAGTATGACTTAAGTTAACAAATTCTATACACTTGTTCATTGGACCCTATGGTATATTTAGAACTCCAAGTTTGATAATAGGGTCTGGAATAGATAATTATCTTTAATGGCGACGCCATCTTGGATTATCAAAAGCCACCCAAGGATGCCAAGGTAGCACCCGGCATATTCTTATTCTACACACCCTAATCATTTTCGCAAAATACATGTGTATTACTCAAACTATTACGCCGTAACATGAACGTTTTCTTTGATAATAACTATGAACATTATGCGAAAATAAGTGTTGGTCAAATTATTTTCAACCATTGTTCAAAGATGGAAATGAAAAAATTAATATGCAGCAATTGGGATTTTTTTTCGGGTTGAATTTAAATGTTTTTGACACATTTTTTCTGACATACTTGTGAATTCGGAAATTTCAAATGGGTGGCGTATTTTCGCGGTATTTGTTTTTATCTTGAACGAAGCTAAAGTCTACTGTACCAAAAATACCTAATACCAAAGTAATAAAAAGAAGTATTTCCTGGCATTAGTGTCTGACAATTAATTTGTACACCGAGTGTATCCAAATTAACACACCATTTTAACATATTTTGAACAGTTTTGGGAGGCTCATGTGTACTAAACACATCAAGACGTGTTCTGAAACTCAGGGGACAGGTTGAGAAAAAAAATATGGTGTTCCCAAAAATGGCTACACAAAATGAGTGTTAAAATATGTCCTCATTTGTTAACAAGGGTGTTCAAAAATAAATAATATTCAGATATTAACGGGCCAGAAATAACATTACGTTGTTACTTTATCCGGAAACAAGAAAATACGGGAGACTCGGTAACATGTATGGGTAAAATATTTCCAATAGAACTTAACATTTTCGCTTCGTCATAGGTTCTGCTAGACTCATATGCGATCGCCCAACCCTCAAACTATATAATTACGGGCCGCTTGGAAACTCTGAAATAAAGACCGAAATGCATTAGTGCTCGTTACACCGGTATCGACTATACGAAACAACAGTTATTGTGGTCCAGTGGCAATTCTCAAGCCTAGTAAGCGAGAGGAACGGTGTGAAAAGCAACTATAGTCCGTAGGGAGCCATAGGCCGGGGCTCCATAGAACGAGTAACGGAATAAAGCGTGGAAATAATGTTGCGTGCAAGAGTCAACTGAATTGGAATGCCCTATATGCCTACCGTTGTAGCCGAACTAGGAGTACGCCGGACCATAATATTATTACTAGGTACACCTGGTTCGAGAACCGTGTATTTTCGACTTGGCTCGTAGGTCTCGAGCCTCTATATAATAGAACATTAAAAGGACAGAATACTTAGCGTTAAAAAACCTGGACACCATTTGAGCGTCCGATCAATGTAAAGGGTTTTAGAGTTTTGCTGTTTTTACCAAAGAGGAAATTTAGCGGCGAACGATGCAAAAAAAAAAAAACATCCTTTAAATGGAAAATTAGTATTGTTTAACTCCCTAAAAAAGGTTATTTTTTTTTCGGTTTACAATTATGATTTCAGGATTATTTTAGTTACAAAAACAGTGACTGTTGTCAATATTGTGACCATATATATTAGTTGGTGTTGATTACGTCACTTATACAGTTTACCCAGTGATAACCCTCAAAATGTGCGACGGACAAGATGGCACTTTTTTAACATGTTCAGCGTAGTTTAAAAGTTTTGACCCCTGTGTATAAATCTTAAATTGGACCTATTGGAAAAAACAACATCAAAATTGAGACAACAAACTAACCTGCATGATATAGAAGGGCCATACTAACTACATTAGATAAACGTGGGGCATGAACGTTGATGTTTAACCTAGGCTGTGCTCCTGCTTGTGTTTATTACATATATATTAAGACGTGACACTATCTCCCTCTCTATTAATCAAACTGGGCAGCTTTGATTTTAACAATAGTCTGTCATTTCGTACGATACACGCTATTCATTTTTCTGGATTTTGGAGCTTTTTGGCACGGTTGAGTTTGCTTTTAATGAAAAGAAGATTCTTACAAAATGGTTCGTCAATAAGTGACCTATATGTCTCGAAATTGCAATTCTTGAGTATATTATGTTATGTTATGGTGTGCTAACTAGACTGCGTAATTCTGGTTGTAAATAACAGAAAAATACCTGATCTTAACTAGATGGTAGACCTCCAAATGTTTGTGTTCACCAGCCACTCGGGACGAAAAAATAATTATATACTATAACCGAAATAGAACTTTTGACCAAAAAAATCACGATATTCTGCATACATTTTTAACAATTCACTTGATAATGATGCTATTTTCATGTTACAGGCAAAAGACATCGCCCAATGCATTATAGGCCACTGTGTTCAGTGTGTTGTAATTTCTGTCCGTTGTTTCAGTGATGCTTCCGAAAGAGGCAAAAACTATGAAATTTGCAGTGAATGAAAATTCTGTAGTTATTTTTTCAACTGAAAAATTGACAGATAAGGAAGAAAACAGCAGTTTAAAGATATGAATCTCCACTGATTTAATTGCGTGTTGCAGTAAGGGTTATATCTGTTAATGTGTGTTTGTATAGATGATGTGACCTATGACGTCACTTGTTGACATTCAGGACGCCCTCTGTTGTTTTCTGGCAGGCAAAATATTACAGTAGTTTCTGTGACAGACCACATAAAATCTGGTTATAAATTACTTGCAGAATCTTTCCTGATCTAAATTGGTCACAAAATGCAGCTGGTAGCATTAGCTTATTATGCTTGATAAGAAATTAGTATTATTTAATTCGAAACAAAAGTTACAGCAAAAACAGAATTTCCCCATGCAAAGTATAGGTGCTTTTGCCTGCCAGTTTCTCTCTTACACCAGCAGGGGGCGCCATAAACATAAACAAATGTCACATCATCTATACGGACACATGGTATCTAGACAGGGAGAAAAAAAGAGTAAAGACATGTTCAACAATGAACTTTGCAAAGGGCAGCATATAGCCGACATGGCCTCGGTTACACCAAGACTGGGAATGGGAAACACATTGACCAGTTGAACAAGAAAGAACACAGAAATGCCCTATCTATACACTTGTGAAGGAAGATAGTGTCAGAGGAACACTGTTGATATCCCTGTAGAGTAAGGCCCTACAACGTAGATGGCTATGTTGGGGGACCATGCAAATGGACGTCAGGTGGAACAAGCTCCTCAACCATGTCTCGTTATCACCGGAAATTGAATTCTACCTAAACACTATACAGGATACACTTCCTACACCAGCCAATCTGAAGATATGGAATAATCATGCACTTGGACCTAGTGCTCTGTGTGGATATAGCAACAGCACTATTATGTATATCCAACTGTTGCCAGTATTTCTTACGATCGGGAAGGTTCAACTGAGTCTGGAGACATGACCCATTCCTTCGCGAGATTGTCCATCAGCTAGTGCCGGCCATCCTTCGTTATAGTCTAGAGGATTAGCAGAAAATCGTGCACTTGGTGATAGAAATATGCCACTTGGCACACATTTAATATAGACTATAACTAATTATTTCAAAACGGGACCCCAGCTGGATTTGACCTGTGGCGGCCACTGTGGCTATTTTTCAAAATGGCCGCCATTTTTAATTTCAATCCCTCATATCTCGGTTAATAATACTGACATGAGCTTGATCTTCGTGTCTATACCTGTATTCAGGGGCAAGGAATCTAAATATGATAATACTTTTTTAAAAATCGCGTGTCAGTCACTTTGTTTTCCAATATGGCGCCAATGTACACTAAAACTGATGCTTTTATTATAACTTTGCACAAAATAACGATGTTAACTTGATTTTTTGTGTATATTTCTATGTTTTCGGGGTCAAGGAATTCAAATATGATATTACTTTTTATTAATATCTTGTGCAGCCATTTCATTCCCATATGGCCGCCAATTGGCACTTAAATATCTTTGTTCAAAATAACATAATGAATTGATTTTTGTGTCTATACCTATGTTGTCAGGGCAAGCTTAATTATTATGACAAAAAAATTATGAATGTATTTTTTCCCAATATTATTACTATTTAGCATAATATTACATTCTTATAAAGCGCGACATTATCCTCCGAAGTGCTCAGGGCGCCGTGATGGAGCACCAAAGGCTGTTTTAACACAACGAATAAATCCATATAAAGAAAGATTCATGGAAAGAATTTTGTAGGAGATTACATTGGTGAAAGGCGGGCGATTACAACAATCATACCACCTAATTACACTAGCATTAGTAAAGTGTATTATATTTATTAAAATAGCCAAATATCCTCTATTGTCAAAGTCCAAAAAGAAATTGTATATTAAAAAGACATTAAAATTACAATAATATTGCACATAAAAGGAGTAACAACATTGGAAACAACAGTGGATGAAGGACCATTGCCTCGAGTCCATCCCAACGATCCTATCAACCTTACTTATCGAGGGACTCCTGGAAATGAGCCATCCTCCATTGTAGTCTAATTCAACTGTATTATTGCAATGAATTACATTGTAATAATTGTTAAAGAAAACATTCTTAATGGTGATTTAAAAGTATAGTGTGATCTGTAGACATAACTAATAATACTTAGTCTGGTGATCAAGCATTCGATTTTCAGTCTTTCCCAAATTCCATATTTCAGCTTGTTGTAGTTCATATTAACAACCATTAATATTATATTTGCATTAAAGGTGCAAAGAGAGATTTAGATTTCGTATTTTCTGCCATTTGTAGTTGTTTCATATAGATTAGACAGAAGATCTCTTACCTTTTATTTTGCTACAGAAATGTCTTAAAAGTGAAAACAAGAGGTGATTTTATATGCTCGTATTTCAATATAAACCATAGGATGAATTTCCTACTTGCTCCTGTAGGAAATTAGAAATTTCACAATTTTCGCATCAAAGAAATAATTCTTAGCGTAATCCTTTCAGATGGGGATATTTTTGATAGAGAGCTTTACATCAGTGCAAAGTGCTAGTAAGAGTAAAAGGTATTAGTTATTCACTCAGAAAAGGCATAGAAATAGGAAACATTCCACAAACACAGATGCACTAGCCTAGCATCTGTTGTGAATAGGATACGTAGCAGGTCATGTACGGGGTCAAACAATTATCAGAGCACCGCAATTACCATAAATCCAGCAGACATTGGATGGACTTTCGAAACTCCAATGCACAATGGGAAATAACTTACACTTACACCTACGTACTGGTGGAGTGCATCGTGCAACCATCAGTTGTAGCTGTATCAAGGGATGAAGAGGACAGTGTAAGAAGACAGGCTTGACATGTATAACACAGCAAGAGCAATGGATCTGAATGAAAATTTGACCTCTCTGTTTACACAACTTGAGTGCTAACAGGCATTCTCTCTCTCACAAGAGCTCGCCATTTTCCTCGATCCCTAGCCAAACTTGCAGCTTTTGCCATGCTCCTTTCAGTCCACTCCTTTATTCCATCTGTCCAAGTTGTTGCCGGGCGACCTCTTCCTCTACGACCTTTCACGGCACCCTGAATGATTTGCTTCTCAATGGTGTTCTCTCTTCTCATAATGTGACCAAAATATTTCAACTTCCTCTCTCTTATCAGTTTTCTTAATATCAGGCCTGAACCAATCTTCTCCAACACCCATTCATTTGTACTTTTGTCCTGCCAGGATATCCTCAGAAGCCTCCTATAACACCACATTTCAAACGAATCGATGCGTTTATTATCACTTTTAGTTCTACATGGGTTGACAAAATAACTATGGCTGTCGCAGTGTCGTAAGATTTATGAATTGGCTGTCACTGGATAAGAAGTGTCAAAATGTCACAAGATAAGGACAGCTGTGTCGCGAGTGTCACAAGATAAGAATGGCTGTGTCGCGAGTGTCACGAGTGTCGAATTTTACCCATGTAGACCCCTTTTAGTTGGTGCCCAAGGCATTATATGTGGCATAATTAAGGTATACACACACAAGTAGACGATATTTTATGTCACATTATTTATATGATAAAATTCAATATTTAGTGATAGGTTAAAGACATAGCTGTATGTCTACACATCAGACAAGTAAATTAAAACTGTTTGTACCGCGGTGACATCAGCACGAATCAACGTTCAGACCTGTCCTGCATATTTCGCATGGTTCACTTTCCAATCAATGTATGGTACACACAGCTGCATACATTGTTATCTGATCAGTTTTTAGATCCGTGTTGCAATACAAGAACCCAGTTGACGTCACCGTGGTCCACATCTTATTTGTAAATGGCAGTTTGCAGGAGTCGTCTTTTTCGTTTAAATTTAAAAATTACAGGGACCTTGTTAATTGCAATTATCTAACAATGGCTTAATAACATCCCAAAAGTTAATAATAGACTGACTATCCTTTTAAGTAAATGGTCATCATTTTTGTAACTCAAAATGGCTGCCATATTGAAAAACACAAGGACTGACAAAAGATATTTCAAAATGTATGCCATATTTGGATTTCCCTGCCCTAAAACATAGGTGTACACACAAAAATTAGTTTATATCATTTTTGAGCAAGATATAAGGAAAATTGTCAATTTAGTGCAGTTTGGCGGCCGTATTGGAAAACAAAATACCTGACCGAATGTATTTATAAAATAATATCATATTTGGATACCTTGGCATTCAAAACAGGGGCATAGTCACAAAGATCAGTGTTATTAGTCTCAGATTGAGATATAAGACATAGAAAATGGGAATGGCAGCCATTTTGAAAAATGACCACCACGGCCGCCACAGGCCAAATCCAGCTGGGGTCCCGTTTTGAAATAATTGGTTATGGTCCATATTAAACGTGTACAAAAGGTTATACTTCTATCACAAAGTGCGCGATTTTGCTCCAGATGGGTCTTAAACCTCTGGACTATTAAAAAAGGAGGATGACAAGGAAATCACAACTGGCATAGCCTCCAAGTCAACAACAAGAGCACTCAATATGGCAATGTTACCTGGCTGGGAGAAAAGAAGCAGGGATGAAGGCACTACGCGCCAGATGTCACCATCTATTATTTTGCAAGAAAGGTGTTGTCATTGAGCTGACAGTACTAGTACCGGCAGAAGAGAACATGGCACATCAGTTGGGAGTTAGTCGCACGACCAAGTGGATCCCCCAAGTGGATGACTACCAGCAATGACCCTATAACACAAGATTGGACACTACCCCTATTTTTGTGTAACGGAAGTGGATGTTCATGGGGAAGGGCGCTACAAGCGTCAGGTAGGTAAAATACGAAAACATCTCGTATAGCATACGTGCAGAAGCAATGGCGAGTAGATCGAAAGTCTAGTGTTCAGCTGTTAATTGCTCAAATAACCCCCCAAAATCACCAAATCTTCATTTCTTTCGATTCCCTAAAGACAAACAGAGGTAAGAAAAAATGTTATAATTAATTTGTTTGAACAAATGAACTGTTTGTGAGTGTCAGTGTAGCTGTGTAGACTAGTACCTGCCGATGCACTGTGTACCGTACATTGTGTTTTGTCTCAATGACGGTCCAAACTTCTGGACTCATTGACACTTTTAGGTGATGGTAGACCTACCAAAAGTAAGAGTAAGACTTCATTTTTCCATAAAATATAATAGACAAAATATGCGTGTGACTTGAGGTGATGATTGATTGATTGAATATGTTTGGTTGTGACTTGTGCAGTAGCCAGTATGCATTGTTTGCATTATTGCATGGCATGGGACATGGGGTATAATGGAAATCGGGAAGCTCTTTCAGTATTTTTTTTTAAATTGACGAAGGGTCCACTCTTACTAAAAAAGTCCATTTTTTTTAAGTAACGCACCCAAAATAAATCCTTGATACAAGTCTACGGATTTCATGACCTCAGTTCAAGCCTAATTTAAATGTCATATTTCATTAATCTTTATTCATCACAAATATATAAGTAAGGTTCATTGGCTAAAAAGGCACTAAAATCTTTATATTTTAGGCCACTTTAGGCCACTTTAGGGTTTGTGATTAAAATTTAAGTTTTAATTTAAAATGTTGAAAAATAAAATTCAATATATATTTTTCTTTCAATCTATAGATAAATTGATATCATTGGCAAAGAGTAGATTCACAGCTACCACACGGTACCCAATTAATAGACCCAACTAGTGCTTTGTTAAAAAGAAAGAAAGGAGAGGGAAAAAAAGAAAGAAAAGGAAAAAAAGAAAGAAAAGGAAAAAAAGAAAGAATAGGAAAAAGAAAGAATTGGAAAAAAGAGAAAGAATAGGAAAAAAAAAGAATAGGAAAAAAGAAAGAATAGGAAAAAGAGAGAAAGAATAGGAAAAAATAGGAAATAGAAAGAATAGGAAAAAGAAAGAATAGGAAAAAAGAAAGAATAGGAAAAAAGAAAGAATAGGAAAAAAGAAAGACTAGGAAAAAAGAAAGAAAATGAAAAAAAAAGAAAGAATAAGAAAAAAGAATAGGAAAAAAGAAAGAAAGAATAGGACAAAAGAAAGAAAGAATAGGAAAAAAGAAAGAAAGAATAGGAAAAAAGAAAGAAAATGAAAAAAAAAGAAAGAATAAGAAAAAAGAAAAAAGAATAGGAAAAAAGAAAGAAAGAATAGGAAAAAAGAAAGAAAGAAAGAAAGAAAGAATAGGAAAAAAGAAAGAAAGAAAGAATAGGAAAAAAAAGGAAAGAAAGTAGGTACTCAAAAGTTCCGGGTCACAAGTACAATGACATGTATGTGCTGCACTTCATTCCCAACAAGGGCTCTTTTGGTGAGATGAATAAAAGTTGAAAACTGCCCAAAATTAGGGATCTAGCTTTTCACCACGTTATTATAGTCTAGGCGAGGGGTGCAAAATACAGCAACTACAGGGTGAGTCAGAAAAAAGGGACTCAATATGGCAAGGTTACCTGGTGGGAGGGAAAAGAGCAGGGATGAAGGCACTACGCGCCAGATGTCACCATCTATTATTTTTGCAAAGCACAGAGAAAGAAAGGTGTGTCATTGAGCTGACAGTACTAGTACCGGCAGAAGAGAACATGGCACATCAGTTGGGAGTTAGTCGCACGACCAAGTGATCCCCCAAGTGGATGACTACACAGCAATGATCCTATAACACAGATTGGACCACACCCATATTTGTGTGTAACGGCAGTTGATGTTCATGGGGAAGTGAGCTCCAAGGTCAGTGGTAAAATACGAAAACATCTCCTATAGCATACGTGCAGAAGCGATGGCGAGTAGATCGAAAGTATAGGTTCAGATGAATTTGCTCAAATAACCCCCCAAAATCACCAAATTTCATTTCTTTCGATTCCTTAAAGACAAACCAGGGTAGAAAAAATGTTATAATAATTGTTTGAACAAATGAAGTTGTGAGTGTCAGGTTAGATTTGTGTCGACTAGTACCTGCCGATGCACTGTGTACTGTACATTGTGTTTTGTCTCAATGACTATCCAAACTTCTGGACTCATTGACACTTTTAGGGGATGGTGGACACTCCCAAAAGTAAGAGTAAGACTCATTTTTTACATAAAAATAGAAATAGACAAAAAGATTGCGTGTGTGACTGTGAGATGATGATTGAATTGAATATGTTTGTTTGTGACGTGGCAAGTAGCCAGATGCATGTTTTGCCATTATTGCATGGCATGGGGCATGATGTTATAATGGAAATTCGGGAAGCTCTTTTCAGTATTTTTTTTTAAATGACGAAGGGTCCACTCTTACTAAAAAAGTACATTTTTTTTTTTAAGTACGCACTCAAAATAATCCTTGATACAAGTTCTAGGATGTATGACCTCATTTCAAGCCTAATTTAAATGTCATATGTCATTAATCTTTATTCATACAAATATAAAGTTAAGGTTCCTTGGCTAAAAAGCACGAAACTCATTTATATTTTAGGCAACTTAGGCACCTTTAGGGTTTGTAAATTCAAATTTAAGTAAGTTTAATTTTATAATGTTGAAAAATAAAATTGTCAATATATATTTTTCTTTCAATCTATAGATAAATTGATTTATCATTGGCAAAGAGAAGATTCACAGCTACCACAAGGTACCCAATTAATAGCCCAACAGTACTTTGTTAAAAAGAAAGAAAGGAGAGAGAAAGCGGAAAAAAAGGATAAGCAAGAAAGGAAAAAAAGAAAGAAAAAGAAAAAAAAGAAAAGGAAAACACACAAAGTAAAGATGAGAGGAACAAAAAGAAAGAAGTAGAAGCAGAGAGAAGGGGAAAAAAGATGGGGAGAAGAAACGAGAGGAAAGAAAAAAAATAAAAAAGAAAGAGGAAAAAAAAGATAGAAAAGAATAGGAAAAAGAGAGATAAAGAAGTAGGAAAAAAGAGGAAAAAGAAAGAATAGGAAAAAGAAAGAAGTAGGCAAAAAAGAAAGAATAGGAAAAAAGAAAAAGAGAGGAAAAAAGCGAAAGAAAGGAAGAATAAGAAAAAGAAGAGGAAAAAAGAAAGAAAGAATAGGACACAAAAAAGAAAGAAAAGAAAAGACAAGAAAGAAAGAATAGGAAAAAAGAAAGAACGAAAAAAAGAATAGGAAAAAAAGAAGAAAAGAAAAGAAAATTGACAAAAAAAACGAAAAAGAATACGAAAAAGAATAGGAAAAAAGAAAGAAAGAAAGAAAAAAGAAAGAAAGAAAGAAAGAAAGAAAAAAATGAATAGAAAGAAAGAAGAAAAAGAATAGGAAAAAGAAAGAAAGAAAGAAAGAATAGGAAAGAAAAAAGAAAAGAAAGAGAATGAAGAAAGAAAGAAAGAAGGATAAGAGAAAGAAAGAAGAGAGAAAGAATAGGAGAAAAAAAGGAAGAAGTAGTACTCTCAAAAGTTCGAGGTCCACAAGTACAATGACATTTATGTGCTGCACTTCATTCCCAACAAGGGCTCTTTTGGTGCGCTGAATAAAAGGTGAAAAACTGCCCAAAAATTAGGGATCTAGCTTTCACCAAGTTATTATAGGTCTAGGCGAGGGGTGCAAAATATAGCAACTTTTGCTCAGAAAATGATAAACGCATAAGACTTGAGACCCAATTATTCTCACCCCATCTATCACTTTCAGGGGTGGAGCCCAAAATATACAAAACTTTCCGTAGCAACGGTTGCTAGGTAACAAATTACCTAGCACCAGCCACTTTCAGGAGCTGCCACCTAGCTGGCTACCACCACATCCTTGTTGCTACCCCAGAATAAACCAAATCAACGTGGTAACTTCCCTAGATGACCCCCAAAACACATCTGGATGTCCCACAATAAAAAAAAATGACCAATTCAAGATGGCGACCTTAGATGGGCGCCAAATATAATATTCCTTTAATAATTATAGAATATATAAACGGTTAACAATCCCATTTTGTATGGAATGAATATTCCTGATCATCAAAAGTATACCTAGTGCCATTTCGTGTCATGTCACAGTTTCAAATTCAAGATGGATCCAAATGGGCCACCAAAATAGGACATTCCTTAAATACACTACAGCAAAACATGAATGTTATAATAATAATACATTTATTAATGAAATAATGTTTCAATAATATAACAAATTATGTAACATCAACCAAAAGATTACATCAAAAATAAATAAATTGGGACATCATGGCAAATTGGTGTGGTGGTAGCCCTACTGGTAGATGTTCTGGTATATCAGACTAGCATGGTTTGATGGCAGACCTGTAGGCTTTATTTCATGGTAAAGCGATTGGCAAGTCCTTACCTTTCTGTGTCCTTTCAAAGGTGCTATAGAATGGGTGAAACCATGGTCTGGTATCATCACTCCAGTCGAGTTTACCTCCTCAGTTGTCAACATTTGGAGCAAGGAATCGAACTGTACATGAAATGACTGAACGAAGTGGATGTAATGGATTGTGGGCAAATCTAGTGTTGCTGCTGCAGTGATTAAATTGAACTTTCTAGGGAGCGTCAGTGGTCAGACTTGCAATCTTGTAATAATTCGCAACATTTTTGTTTCAATAAAGTATTTCAAAAAGTAATATAGCCATCGTATGATCATAGTATGAGGTTGAACATTACCAAGACCAAAAGGCTATCAAGCAAAACATGATTGACACGAAGACCCTGCCATGGATTTCCGGTCTTGCTGTGATAAACTTGGGGGGTACTTCCCATAGTCCGGCGCCTTTTAGTGCAGAGTTGCACACAAGTGTCAGCAATGGTGAGACCATGGTGGCTAAGGCATGAGTTGATGGTTGATCTTTAATATTTTGACACATGAGATCATGACGGAATAGTGACAAAAGCCACTGCGGGCATCAGCGGCAATGATTCCACCTGACTGCCTCGCGTCCAGGCCCGTCAAAAACCCTAAGAATGACACCTGTGTAAAAGTCATGTCGGATCCTATCAGCAATTTTGTCATCGTGACACTCTTGGCTCATATTGATCAGTCTTATATCCTGTGTTGCAGAACAGTGCCCTATGCCTCCTCTTGCCATGAAAACATCCTCTCTTTGCCGTATAAGCTCTCATTCCCGGGAGATGCATGAGGATCGGGTCCTTTGAGGTGCGTCCTATTTACTCCTGAAGTAACAACAACACGCTAAAAGCCAAGCCCACTCTGTAGACAGCTTGGTAAGATCAGCAAACCTGAACACCTTTATGTCTTCCATCTAGTCTTGCTCTCCTCAATGCAGGATATCAGCTAACCTTAATGCAATGTCTTGCATTTTTGTCACTTAGGTCCTCGATCCTGTTGGACTATCCCACATGTCTGTTGTGATATTTTGCTCAATGGCAATAAGGTCTCTTGCATTAAATTTCGATAGAAAAGCTCATGATCTTGGAGTTCAAGTGCACATTTGACAGCCGAATATACTTGAAATCATGGGAGAGGCTTTAAGGAGTAGTTTCTCTTTGGTTTCTGGTTTGGAACAAAAAAAAACACAAACCACACATGGCATTGTGCTTCTAAGGTATGGGAGGTATGTGCTTTCCGAGACGGCTCTTGTCAAATCCACCTTAGGAAGTGGGCTTTTTAGTGTATTTGCGTTCCGCTCTAGGATACTTTTACCAAACTTTAAATAGCATGGTTTATGCCACTTTGCACTGTGTTCAAAAATGTGGACTCATATCTGTGGACTCAATTCCATCCATGGTCAAAGTTGCGCAATAGCATATTTGTATTGGCCGCAGTAAGGTTTAATTAAAAATTGAAGATTTCAGCTATAGTTGTATAACCTGTGGACTTGGCGAAGGCATTTGATATTAGTCAGGGGAAAGTAATGGAGTGGGTGATGAGGTAGAGAGAGGGTTACCAGAGTCAATGGTTAGAGCGGTGATGAGTTTGTAGGAATGAGCGAAGACAAGAGTTCGAACGGGGTCTGAGTTGTCTGAGTTTGAGGCCAAAAGGTGGGTGTGCATCAATGTTCTGTACTGTCGCCGTTGACATTTACAATAATTGATGTGGTTATGGAGTGTGCAAGAGACGGTTTGATGAGCGAGATGTTGTATGCTGATGATTGGTTTTGATGAGTTAGACAAAGGAGGGGACTGAAGGAAATGTTTAAGACATGGAAAGAAGGCTGTGAGAGTAACGGGTCTGACGGTTAATATTGGAAAGACAAAATTGATGGTGAGTGGAGTTGGAAGGGGACATGGCAAGTGATAGGTAGACAATGTGGTATATGCAGAAGAGGGTAAGAGGAACATTCAGTGTGATATGGGAAATGGATTCATGGGAAAAGTACATAGATGAAGAGGGTGACCCCAAGCTTGGATAGAGCTTTGTGTGGTATAAGAGCTGGAGGGATGGTGAACAGGGTGGAAATTGCTTGTGATGAGGTGGAATCGGTGAAGGAGTTCTCGTACCTGTATGGGGGATAGGGTAAATGGAAGTGGTGGATTTGCGAGGCAGCTTGACAGTAGAGTAAGGTTTGGCGGGTTGGGTGGCTGAAGTCGAGGGAATGTGGGGAGTTGCACACGGGGAAGGAAAGATTCCTTGAAGATGAAAGGAATGATGTGTAGTACAGGAGTTGTGTGAGGTCAGTGATGCTCTATGGAGTGAGACATGGGGATTTTGAGGCCGGTGAGAGCAATGCGTGGGTGAAGTTGATGGATAGAAGAAGATGAAAAGACTTGATGGCGATGTTGGGTTTGGAAGAAGCGGTGGACCGGTTGGCGAGGCGAATGGTGTACGTTGGTAGGGGCAGTGGGCACGTGCTGGGGAGGGATGGTAAGCATGTTTAAGAAGAGCCCTTGAGTTCGGGGGTGGGTAGTTCGAGGAGGAGCGGGGCGACAAGGAAGACATGGAAGAAGCAAGTGGAGGAGAGTAGGAGTTGGGTTGTGGGTTGAGGATGGAGGATGCAGTGAATCGGGTAAAGTGGGGGGGGAGGGGGTAAGTATGATTGCTGCAAGTGTGAGGTTAAATACGGCCACCTCGTTCACGTGGGACAAACAGTGTGTGAAACTATGTTTGGAATTGGGGGGAAGGAAGGGGGGGGGGCAAGGTAGCAATCTGAACCAACAGAAAACAGGTGGGGTCCCAATTTCTTGGGTTTTCTATCTTAAATGGTCTTTCTGAGTGGCGTAATCTTGCACGGATTTGGTAAAATATAATGTCTGGGAAAAGGGAAAGTTGTCGCACGCCGACAATTGACCTTTAACCTATACTTACCGGCAATCTGGCCTGCAAGCACGGCAATATGGCCTGCAAGCACCACATCTGAATTTTCAAGTGAACTGAGTGGGGCTCTTGTTTCGATCATTTGTGCCAAGTTTCATGCTTTTATCATAATCTGAACATTATTTTCACCCCTCGCCTAGACTATAAATGTTAGTCATAGCAAACACCTTTTTTCACTTCATTTTCCACTCTGTCTTCAATTTAAATGCAATACTTGCTTCAAAATCTAGGCTCCTTGTTATCATTCCTATAGTTCTGTAGCGTCAGCCGCCGTCGTCTGCTTTAGTTTACCTACTGGACGCATGTCGGCGCTATTCCCCATGTAGTGATTTTGATGATGTAGCAGCGTTACATCGTTCACCGTGTTATTTAGGCGAAGTGTCCGATCTTGTGTTATAGGATCATTGCTACCAGACAGAGACAGCATCATAACAAGCTGTGACCATGCAGTCATGACTTGAATTGAGCTTCTTTTCGGAGTGTTCCGGCTTGCAAACCCTACTCTTGTGGTTTCCATTCTAAAGACCTGTAAGGTAAAGTATGGGCATCGACTTGGCACGTTGTTGCTCGTCACCTCGCATGTTCCCAGCTTCACAAATAATATTATACGGGCTTCACAAATGTAGATGAAGAAAAGGAAACATCAACACAATGCCATCCATGACAGCTTCTCCGACCGGAGAGAGAGAGGGTTCCAGGGACGCGATATTTGTTTCCGTAGTTTACTTGCAGTTAACTTGTTAACTTGTGAAATTATACTATAGCGTCTATTTCACTTAAAAAAAATATCGTGTTATTAAAGTGAACTCTGGCTATTAAAGATGATGCTGTAATCCATGCAAGTTACTGAACTACGCACATATTTTTGAATATTTTTTGACTTTCTGATTTTTCTGATTTGGCAAATCACTGATAGTACCTTTAAATTAAGAAAATGTACTTGCTACCCTTTATTTCAAAATAATGGACAGTAAACTGACCAATCAGAATGCTGAGGTAATAGAATCCACATTCGAAGTCACTTTGTGACGTCAAAAAGTATTCGACATACAAAAATCTTTGACGTCACAAAAAGTATCCCACATCGAATAATCGAGTACAAACAATCCCTTAAAAATAATAATCTGTCAAGGGTGAGTTTCTTTTTGTGCGCAGTTAAGTGTATAATTTATACAACTAATGAGCAAAGCACGAAGAATGTGAGATAAGCATAGCTTTAAAAGAATGATAAAAGTCAACTGCAGCAATAAAATAGGTATATTAATCTCAGGTAAAGTGCAAGACAAAACACACCATAACAAATAGTTCAGTAAACTGTTTTCCATTATCATGATCGACAAGCATAACTGATAGTGATAAGCTTGAGCGAAGAAACAATATAGGATAGTAAAATAAAACTTTTATTTTATGGTATTTGTACAATAAATAACCACTTTAAAGGGTTACCCATGAGCAGGGTAAAATTCGATGCCTCTTACAGCGCTTTAGAACTTTCTCAAAAATGAGTTGACATGCATTGTATACCATATATTGTTATACATGCTCTCTAGTTTTTGGAAACTATATCATTTCATCCAGGTTGCCATGGTAAATGAAAAAAAAATGTGATTGACTAAACACGGGCACGAACAAACAGAACTGCTTACCGAAATCTCACAATCCCACCATACTTGGTGGAAGATATTCATGGATATAATCAATACGCACAACCGTTAAGCCGGATTTTAGATACGTATACGATTTCCATGGTAACTGGGAATTAACCAATCAGGTAATTTTGACAGCTTGATCATAACTAGATTTGCTTTATATAAGTCCGGCGGTATGCTGGTATGCCTTGCAAAAAGAGTCCGCACAAAATGTTTTGATGGTTTCTGGGCAACATTGACCTGCTGATTCCAGATCTTTAGGGTGCAATTTTGCCATCTTTGAGCATTTTGAGATAGGGAAGGAGTACATTAACAGGGACGAATTTTGTAAATTTTTCACACAGGGTTAAAAGGTGTATAACCATTCTAAAGATTAAGGGGGATCGCCCGATTTAAGGATATGAAGTTTTCATCTTAATTGATTGGCCTTCACTCCAAACCCCACCTGTAAAGTTTCGCGCCGATATTTCAATCCGTTTTGATGCGAGAGCTAAAAACGGGATTTTGTAAGCCCCATAGAGTATATGTAAAATTAATACTGGTCGACCAAATTGTTGCATATTTTCGCTCATAACTTCCAAACCAAACATCCTTTGGCTCTAAGATTTCACAGGGTAAATGAGAAAAATAGTAGCTTTCGTCTGATACCAAAATATTGACGACTTCCGGTAAAATCTGGGGCTTCAGGGGACGAGGCTATTAGCGATCGAGCCATGGACCTTTAAGAAAGTATAATTTGCTATATCATCAACCTTTTGTGTTTGCTCGCCCGGCCAAAACTGTTCAAGGTCATCATGGGGGGGGGAAAAAAAAAAAAAAAAAAAAAAAAAAAAAAAAAAAGGGGGGGGGGGTACACATTTTATAATGAACTGTTTGCTTTCAAATTGTTCGTAAAACTATGGGAAAGTTGCAAGAGGAAATATGTATTTACCATAATATGTTAATCACCTCAAAGTATGTACCAGAGGCCAGAGTGCTGATCCCCATAGACTTTGTGGGCCTTAACGCTACTTCCCCCTTAATCATATCCCGGTGTGGCAGGAGATAATAGTCCTCCGGACTCACAGTCGTCCGGGAACAATGATGAACAATAGGGCAATCGATTCAGTTGACTCTTCACGCAACATTAGTTTCACGCTTTATTCCGTTGCCGTCTATGGAGCCCGAACTATGATACCTGCCGGACTATGATTACTTTCACACCCTGTCAAACAAATCCCATAACATGTATTTTACATTACTATCTATAAGCATGGAGAATTTCAGCCCATTTTGAGGGAACGAACGGTGCATTATAACTTATTTTACCACATGGTGACCTTGAACATTTTAAGCCGACTGCGTGTGTTAAAAGACATTTGGAGATGTCCTAGACATAGCAAAATATACCTTTTTTAATCCTTAGAACAATTAGACGAACATGTCTGTACACCTTTTAATCCCGTAGTGCAAATTTTACAAATTTGACCCATGTTAATTACCCTCTTCCATATCTGAAAATGCTCAAGGATTCAAAAGTTGCATCATCAAGATTTGGAATCAGCAGGTCAATATTGCCTAGAAACTATCAACACATTTCGTGCAGACTCGTTTGCAAGGTCATATGCAAGGTTTATGGTTCTACCGCTGGACTATATCGACGATGGAAAAAGTATAAATATTGGTGAAATATAAATAGTGTATATATAAATATATACCGTTCTTATACTAAACGCTAGGAGAGAGATGGACACCTTTCGGACCTAACACCTATAGATATCTAACGCTCCTCTACCATCCATGGCTTGTTATCTCAATTGGCAAGAGCGCCGTGCTAGTAATACGGAGGTTGCCAGTGTGGCAAGGAGATATAGTCCTCCGGGCTCACAGTCCGGGAACAATAGTGAACAATAGGGCAATCGATTCAGTTGACTCTTCACGCAACATTACCTTCACGCTTTATTCCGTTGTCGTCTATAGAGCCCGGACTATGATACCTGCCGGACTATGATTACTTTCACACCGGTTCGAATCCGGCCAAGCGCACATGGGTTTTTATTTAACACTTGTGTTTGCTGGCCATCTCCAGGGAAAGACTAATAAATAGTCATCCTGTCTACCAGGTAGTTAAAATTCAAACCAATATATAAATATTGTATATATAAATACACTGTTTTGATACTATCCGCTAAGAGAGTGATGGACGGACACCTTTCGGACCTAACACATATAGATGATATCTAACACTCCTCTGCTAATCCTGGCTTGGCAAGAGCGCCGTGCTAGTAATACGGACGGTTCGAATCCGGCCAAGCGCACATGGGTTTTTATTTAACACTTGTGTTTGCTGGCCACCTCCAGAGAAAGATTAATAAATACCCATCCTTGTCTATCTGGAGAACTAATTATTTACAATTTTAAATGGTTCTTGTATATCAATGATCTTCCTGTAACATGAAATGGATGACACAACAACATCATTAGAAAGATCTGGGCAATCTAAGACGCCGTAGATCGAAGAAATCTGAGAAATACGCTGAGTGGTCCCCTCTGAACAATAGTTCTCCCAATATGTGTCTGGGCAACACCAAAACTTATCACACCCCCAGGTTCAGGACCAAACGATATGGCAATAGTCCCATTCCCTATCTTACTCAGCTTCTGGATTGATTTTTATACTCATCTTTACCTTTTACCTTACGCAAAATATCACCTCCTATATAGGACCTGATATTTTGCGAAACAGATTTTGTTGGTAGATTTCCACTGAAATATTTGACTATATTGCACTAGTGCAGTGCTTCTTTTTCGGCTAATGCCTTTCATTTAAAGGTGATATTTTGCGAAACAGATTTTGATTTTCTTGTACAATTTGAATTCAAATAAACTGTAAGATTCTTCTGAAATACTTTCACTAAGTTTTTGAGTCAACATGACATTAGTTGCAATCGCATTTGCATCTTACCATGTGTTTAAAATTACCCCTCTTCCCACCTTAAAAATATGTTTCGCTTGTTTCGTTTCGTTTCGTTTTGTTGCGCAAAATATCATAAGCCTTTAATACACTAAAATTCACTTGAATCTGATCTCTGTTGCGGAGTCTTCCCCTAGTTTGACAAGTATACGTGTTCAATTTCTATTATCACTCTGTGATCATGCGAGTTTTCCACATCAAGAAAATGCCTAATAATAGTATGTTTCCAGTGCGTTTGTGAAATATGATCTGATACCTCTTCAAAAAGTTTTTTTAATGGCTGTCATTTTAAAATCTGATATATTTTTTGGCATACTGCTGTTTTTCTCCTTCCAAATGACGTATTTCGAATCAATGACAATAGTGTAATGATTTCTAAATATTTAGGCCTACAGAACACTTTGCTCCGGCTACACAATTTTTTTTTTACAAATGATTTTTTTAGAAGCAGAATATCGTGGCCCACTTCCAATATAGTCCTTGTTGGTTGAAATTTCAACTTGTACTATATACCTTTTTCAATAGGACTTTCAAATTCAATGCATTTTTGGCTTATGAAAGTTTCCAATAAAAAAGCTTACAATATAAATCAGCCATATTGTCAGACATCCCTTGAGCTAATGGCCAGCCCACTATTGATAATTATGGTAACCTTTACTTTTATGCCAGCACGTCTTTTCCATAAGTATGAAAAGGAAATCACCACAAGTTTAAAGCCGCGTGTTCTAATGCTATTGATTGCTGGTGCGCTTTTGGTTCGGGCTCTGATTGTACTTCATGAATACTCTGTATGTCGTTTACTATTTGCAAATTGGGTTGTATTGCAGGTTATTTTGGCTTTGAACGTAGTTTACACGGGTGTGCGTGCACTTTGCCAGCATGTACAGATATTAGTCTGAGGAAATCTTAATGTTAGCTTAATGTGTCAATAAACCTAATGGTTAGTTCTCACGTCTGGATTGTTTCTCGTTTGTCAGTATGCTCAATGAATGCAGAAATGCAGTTTTGCTCATAGGAAAAGTGTTTCGGAACAGTAGTGTGTGTGGTTGTGTGTGTGTGGGTAGCGCGGTGTGAGTGCGTGTATGTATGTATGTATGGGTATGTTGTTTGTGTGCATGTGTACTTTCGAGAACCAAAAGGACGTCTTTCGAAAGACAGTCCTCGGAAGTAGAACAAAGGTCCTTGGAAGTAGAAAGAAGTTCATCTGATGTACTACGATGGTCCTCGGAAGCAGAATAAATGTCCTCGGGACCGTAGAAACAAAGTTCCTCGGACGTAGAATGAAGTTCAGTCGGAATGTACGACGAGGTCCTCGGAAGTAGAACAAAGTCTCGGAAGTAGACTAAGTCCTCGGAGCGGAAAATGTTCCCTCGACCAGAACGAAGCGTCATCGTATGTATTACGACGGTCCTCGGAAGAAAACAAAGGTCCTCGGAAAATATTATATCATCATCTTATTTCACAAAGTACTCGGAAACAGTAGAACGAAGGACTTTTGTTCTACTTCGAGGACCTTTCGTTCTAATTTGAGAGGACCCTCGTATTTAGCTCCGATGATGTGGTCAAAACACTGTCACTGCTGTTCTCATATACTTTCTGTCAACTTTTCAGTTGCTAAAAATAACTACGAGAATTCTATAGACATAACCTTCACTTTAAACTACTTATTAATAAATATATAAAAAACCAAAATGAAATATCAAAGACTTAAAAAATGAAATATTAATATAAATCAAAATAAGTTGAAAAATGTCACTTTTTCTATTTTGTGAGTATTTTGCCTTTTAATTTCCCGCCCAAAAGCTTACTCGAAAAACGATTCCGACAATCCACATCGCAGGCCAATGGTTGACGTCAAAGTGATGACCACAATAATTTATGTCGTGTGACCATCATATCGCTAGTGTTGCCAACTTCATAATAATTAATCACAACGAAATGAAACAAAATATGTCATTCTGTAACTTTTTTTCTATTTTATTATTACTTCATTAATTCCATCAATATTACAGGTAGTGTCAGCAATAAACAATTCGAGTAAACACGATGTTTTGTTCATCACTTGACGTCACGAGTTGGGGCGCTATTTGATCAATGAAGCCGAGTGGCGAAAAATCCGCCCTTTTCTTCCGCATGTCAAAAAAGCAACAAAAAAAAATTAAAAAATGCCTCTATTTTGTTAATTTACATCAAAATTGATTATTTTTTTCGGGAATTCGTGAGTAGGTCAATAAATTGATGAATGTAACGGTCAAACTGAGCTTGCAAAAATCTTGACATTAATTCCGTTTTAAAGGCCACGACACCGATGTCTCAAATTGGTACAACCAAAATCGCCGCCTCCTATTTTTTTTATCAAAGTACATTTTTGAACTTTGGTATTGAAAATGGTTGCAGTAAAAACCTTTAAGTGCTAATTTTAACGCGCCACCCCCCTCTTGTCAAGAATTCCGAATTTTCTGCATTGTTTACTAATAAAGTCGGGATCCGACTTTTATTATCCACCAAAACAGTCGTGGCATCTTCAAGACCCACTTTATTAAAGTACTTTTATGTCTTTTTTCACAAAAAGAATAGTAATATAAGGTTTTTATTATGACCTCCACCAAACACTTAATAGCAATTTAGTGACAAAGTGGGACTTTTGATTTTGAATTAAAATGACTGATCGTGCGCTTAAGCTATCCTGCAAAGTTCAAATAACGTTTGAAGTCCTTCGGGAGAATTCACTGATATAGTGGGAGGGTGCTTTAAGGTGAATCAAACTGAAACTCGATTTTACGTAACATAGAACTTCCCCTCCCTTTTTTGAACATTTGAGTATAAATCTTTTCACAGTAATGTGAATATTCAACAAATACGAAAGCAATATTGTAAGATTTCTGCTATCCAAAATGCTGTTCACCAAATGATGAATTATTTAGTATTATAACATGCAGCCAGGAATGATTTTTTAAAAACAAAATAAATTCACTAAACTAATGATTGCAAAAAACCAAAAGAAGACAACCCTGCAATAATCAGAGCTCATTAAACACGTGTTCAAGGGCCTAATTTTACTGTGAATATCGGTGATTACTTTAAAACAACGATTTCTTTCAAATGGTTTCATCGTTTGGGATAGCCTTACATTTGGCATTTTCCAAAATATCTTCTCTGTGATGCAAGAGATTTGGCAACTGCTGCAGGTGTGTCCAAAACAGCATGCTTCGCGAACACCACAAATTTAACCAATTAAGCATTTAAATAATCAAGATATTAACTACCAAACAAAGGCGATCTTTATTGTTTGTTTTCAGTTATAGCTTATGGCCTATCTTCCTAAACCGTTACGGACACGTGCATTGTGACATGCCAAAGGTGCGGAAATCAATAGCCAATGTGCAGTGACCTTTTCTACCAAATAATGGTTTTCGGTTTTTATTGTTTTCTTAATTACACAACTACGTCCAAACTAAATGACAATGGTACTGGCTACATCACCACATTAATTTTGAAAACACAACCGAACGTGAATTCTACGCTTACTACAGCACCTGCTAGTAGTGGTGTACCTCCAGAATACCCCTTCTGCCACGCAGTAGTGTTTTGACCATACCACCCATGCTCAGGAGCAGGTTCCCTCACTAACCTCAAAGGGCAGCTATTGAGCTTTCTTATCTTTTTTGACTTAGATTTTCCCCTCTAACCTGAAAAAAATGATGAAATTTTATATATTTGAAAAAGAATCGTAGCGGATTCGGAACCCGAGACCACTGTATCTTGAGGTAAGCCACCTAACGACAAGACCAGTGAGGATTGTGTGCCAGATTTGCAATTCTATCATTGAATAACATTTACGGAATACATCGCAGCTACACTATTGTGGTCACAATCAATCATGTGAATAGCTCCGCTCTGAATGTTGCCTCAACCCATGCTCCAGGAGCATAGGTGGTGGTCAAAATCTCACACTTTATGCCATCCCCTTCTCAATTACTGACGCAGGAAGGCTCACCAGTGAGCGGCGTCAGTGAGCTCAGTTGATATTTTTACCTGAATAAGTGAGCCCTAGTCCTATCAGCAAACACCAAAGAAGCCCGATTTAGTTTGGTTATTGTAATTCACCATCATAAGCATGGCCAGAAAAGCTTAAAAAAAATACATACAGATATTTAAAGGTCTATTTTGATTGGTTACTCCCAAAGAGTGTATCATGGCAAGAGAAGCTTTACCTCGTCTTACCAAGGGGGGGGGGATCACCCCCTACTGAACTTTGCTCCGGTGCGCTAAAATGCCACAAAAAAAAAGTTTTTTAAAGCTTCCAGGGTAATCATTTTATCATCCATTCCGGTCATGTTATATAGCGACAAATTGAAGGTGGCAACCTTCCACCGGGGTATATCCGTCAGTCGGGGGTGGGGGGGATTGCCACCCAAGATAGTTTATATTACATTTTTGAATTTATTATGCACAGTATTGCTCCTATAACTATACCTTATGTAAAACTAGTCAATAGCCACATTTAGAGCTGAAACCGCATGAATCCGAATATTCCTACCTTTGTTTTAGCGCAAAAGCCTTTGACCTATAGACCAACTCTCCTTATAATACGTAAATTTATCCGACTGTAAATCTAGCCAATATATATTGACCTGGAACAAATTTCTTCAAACTGTAAACAAATCGCGCCTCCTATTTTTTCATCAATCCATTTTTTTGTTACGTGTGTTTGCAATGGTTGTAGTAAAATCTCCTCTAAGTGGATAAGCTTAACGCGCCGTATTTGTCAAGAAATTACGATTTTTTTTTCGGTCCATTGTTTTTCTAAAAAAAATGGATCCCGACTTTTATTATCACCAAACAGGTCGTAAATGAATGCATCTTCAAGACCACTTTAATTAAAGTACTTTACTGTCTGTTTTTTTCACAAGAATAGTCATATAAGTGTTTATATGAACAAACACTTATAGCAAAGTGGGAATTTCCAGGGGGGGCCACTTGTATTTTTAGGTAGGGTATCATGCTCGTGTATGGGCCTCCAAAAACCGGTACCCTAAGCGCGTATTCCACTTTGGCCAAGAAAACAACCCTAAGCACGTATTTTGGTTGATTTTTGCTACCCTAAACAAGTACTTTGGGGTTTTGATTTTGCTAACCCTTAACAAGTGTTTGGGGTTTAATTTTACTATCCTAAAACAAGTAATTTTACATCACAGTTTTAAAATAACCCTAAACAGTATTTTGACTCATTTTGCTTACCCTAAACGAGTACATTTATAAATACATAGGCGTTAACCATACACTAACAGTTACAATCTCTGCCCTGTATAAAGGGGAAATATTTAGACATGATTTCATTGAAGTTTTCGTGTATTTTTATTTCACTCTTATGTGTAAAAGCATCAATTTTGCGCCTTATCTTGGGCCCTTAAGTTTAAATTTTTTATCCATTACATTTAATAAATTTCAATTAAATCAGCCATATTGGTCAGACCATCCCTTGAGCTAATGGCCAGCCACACTATTTGAGAATTATGGTAACTTTAACTTATGGGCCAAGCACGGCCTTCTTTTTTCCATACGTATGAAAAGAAGGAAATCACCACAATTTAAAATAACCGTGTTCAATGGCTATTGATTCCTTGGTGCGCTTTTGGTTCGGGCTCACTACGGTTTTTTACTTCTGAATTTCTGTAATGTCGTTTACCTATTTGCAATTGGTTGTAATTCGCATGGGGGTTATTTTGACATTGAACTTAGTTTACACGGGTGCACGTTTCCAGCATGTACAGAATATTAGTCTGAGGAAATCTATAATGTACGCTTATGTGTGCAAGTAACCTAATTTTGTTCTCCTCAGGTCCGGATTTTTTTTGTCCCTCGTTTTTTCAAGTATGCTCAATGAATGCAGAAATGCAGTTTTTGTTCCTAGGTAAAAGTGTTCGGAACCGGTAGTGTATTGTGTGTGTGTTGTGTGCGCGTGTGGGTGCGTGTCTGATATGTCTGTGTAGGCTGTTTGTTTGTGCATGTGGTACTTTTGGAGAACACAAAGGAATTCCCTTTCCGAATAAATGTCCTCGAACGTAGAACCACATGTCCGCGGCAGTAGAAAGAGTTCAAAAAAAACCTCTGAAAATGTACTACGATGGTCCTCGGAACAGAAATCAATTCCTCGGACTTAGAACAAAGGCCTCGTACGTAGAAGAGAAGTTCATCGATGTACTACTGATGGGTCCCTCGGAAGTAGAACAAAGGTCCTCGGAGTAGAAATTGTCCTCGGAAGCAGGAACATGTCCTCGGAGTAGAACGAAAGTCAATCGGATTTATTAAACGATGGTCCTCGGAAGTAAAACAAAGGTCTCGGAAGTATATATAAATCATCTTTATTTTTCATCAAAGGTCCGCGAAGTAGAACGAAGGACCTGTTCTACTTCCGAGGACCTTTGTTCTACTTTGATGACATCGGAGTACCTCCATGATGTGGTCAACACTGTCACTGCTGTGTCTCATTACTTTTCTGTCAACTTTCAGTTGTAAAATAATTACTAGACAGATTCCTACTTATCTTCGTTTAAAGGAAATATGTCCTGATTCTGAATATTTGGTAAAATTTTTGGTATGGATGGAAAGCTTAAGTAACGTAGATTAATATAAATCAAAAAAGTTGGAAATTCCCCATTTGTTGAGTATTTTTGGCCCTTTAATTTTCCCGCCCAATAGCTCTAGAGGTTCTCCGCCTAATTCCTCCCCCTCCCACTCCTCCTTCCAATTGTTGTCACTTCCAATTTACTTCCCCTAGGGGACGCAGCGACCCATCCTTTCTATTGTGTGTCGTTTTTTAACCCATCAATAATCGCAGTGTTGCCATTCAATAATAATTAAAAATCACAACGAAATGAAACAAAATATTCTTCTGTACCTTTTTTCTAATTTTATTATTACTACCCTACTGCCTTACTATTCTCTTCACTCCCCGATCAATCTTACCAACGAGATCCTTTTCTCACTAACCATTCGAGTAAACACGATGTTTTTTGGTCATCACTTTGACGTCACGTAGTTGGCGCTTTTGATCAATGAAGCCGTGTCGAAAAATCCGCCCGGTTTCTTCGCATGTCAAAAAAAAAGCAAAATTAAAATGCCTCTATTTTGTTAATTGACATCAAATTGTATTATTTTTTTCGGCGACTTCATGATGTATGTACATATTTTTATGAATGTAATCAAACTGAGCTTGACAACAAATCTTGACATATTTCCGTTAAGGCCACTATCTAGTCCCGCCGATTTCCGTCTCTTCAAATTGTAAACAAATCGCGGCCTCCTATTTTTTTTTTAAATTCAAAGTACATTTTTGTGAACTTTGTTATTGAAAATGGTTGCAGTAAAACCTCTGTTAACGTGGCTACTTTAAACCACTCCTCAACCTTCTCTTGCTTCCAATCCATTCCTCTCCTTTTTTCTAGTTCTTCTTTGATCTCGCCTCTGCATGCTTGCATTTTTTTACACTAATAAAAGTCGGGATCCGACTTTTATTAGATTATCCACCAAACAGTCTGGCATCTTCAAGACCCACTTTATTAAAGTACTTTAGACATACTGTCTGTTTTTCACAAAGAATAGTATATAGGGGTTTTAATTATGACCACACACTTACTAGCACTTTATGCAAGTGGGACTTTTGAATTTTGCATCAAATGCCTGCTCTTGGCTTTAGCTATCCTGCAAATGTTTCAAAAATTTTGAGTCCTTTCGTAGAATCACTGATATAGTTGCGTTGAAGGTTTAATCAACTTGAACTACGATTTTACGTAACATCTTAACGTCCCCTCCCCTTTTTTGAACATTTCTGATATAATCTTTTCACAGTAAATGTGCCATTTTTTTCACAAGTACTAAAGCATATGTAAGATTCTGCTATTCTCCATTCCACATCTTTTCACCCAGACCAAAAGGAATGAAATTATTTTAGTATTAACATGGCAGCAGGACTGATTTTTAAACAATATATAATTAACCTAACCTAATTAATGCAAAAACCAAAAGAAACCACTGGCAAAATCCGAGCTCCCTTAAAAAAACACGTGTCCTCAATGGTAATTTACTGTGCATATCGGTGATTACTTTTAAAAACAACGATTTCTTTCTTTCAAATGGTTTCATTCATTGTTTTGGGAATGCCTTACATTGGCATTTTCCAAAATTTAAATCTTCCGTGATGCAATAGCTTTGGCAACTGCTGACGTGGTGTCAAAACAGAATGCCTTCGGAACACACAATTTTTAACCAATTAAGATTTGAAAAAATAATTAACTAACACAACAAATGCGATATATTGTTTTGTTTTCAGTTATAGCTATGCTAATCTTCATACAGTCCGGACACTTGCATTGTGCAGCCAAATGGTCGGACTCAATTAATTCATGTGCAGTGAACCTTTCTACCAAATAAGTTTTGTTTTTAATTGTTTTTCTTAATTACACAAACTACGGACGGTCAAGAACTAAATGACATGTTAATGAGCTTACACAATCAACCCACAACCCATAATTTTGAAACACAAACAACCCAAACTGTGAAATTCTCCGCTTACATTACTCGCACCAAAGCTAGTATTTGTCTTTCCCTCCCTCCCGAATCCCCCTTCTGACACTCATAGTTTTTGACCACCAACCCCCATGCTCCAGGAGCAGGTCTCCCATACAAACCTCAAAGGGCAGCTATTGAGCTTTCTTAATCTTTTTGACATTAGAATTTTTCCCCTCTACCCTGAAAAAAATATGATGACAATTTTATATATTTGAAAACAAGCAGTAGCGAGATTCGAACCCCGAGACCACTGTATCTTGAGGTAAGCCACCTAACTACAAGACCAGTGGGGATTTGGTGTGCCAGATGCAATTCTAATCCTTGATAACATTTACGAATAAATGCTAGCTACTACTAGGTGGGGGGTGGTCAGCAATCAATAATGAATAGCTCCGCTCTGGATTTTGCCGGCCCAAAAAAAAGAGAATCAACCCATGCTCCAGGAGGCATGAGTGGTGGTCAAAATCTCACACTTCTTGCATACCCTTCTCAATACTGACCAGGCAGGCTTCACTTAATCAACCATTGAGCGCGTCTGAGCTCAGTTTTGATATTTTTACCTGAATAAGTGAACCCTAGTTCTATACAGCAAACAGCAAAGAAAGCCCTATTTAGTTTGGTATGATGGTTACATTATCCAATCAGAAGCAAGGCATTGGGCAGAACCAAGCTTAAAATCCTCAAGAATTAGAAGGTCCTATTTTGATTGAAGTTACTCAAAGAAGTGTATCATGGCATAGAAGCTTTAACCTACGTCAAATTACCAAGGGGGGGGGGATCACCCCCTACTGAACTTTTTGCTCCGGTGCGCTAAAATGCCACACGCTTTTTAAAGCTTCCGGGTAACATTTTATCACAATCCTTTCCGGTATTTATATAGCGACAAATGTGAGGTGCACCTTCAACCGGGGTATATATATGCCGTCAAAGGCGAAGGGTGGGGGGGGGGGGGGTGGGGAATTGCCACCCCAAGAATATTTTAGTAACATTTTTGAATTTATTATGCACAGTATTGCCTCATAACATACATTTATGTAAACTAGTCATTGCCATCATTTAGAGCTGAAAAAAACCCCATGAAATCCGATATTCCCTACTTTGTTTTTAGGGCGCAAAAGCCTTTGACCTCATAGACCATACCTCTCCTTATAAGTACATGGTATCCAGTAGACCTAGTAAATCTAAAGTCCAATATATATGTGACCCCTGGAACAATTTCTTCAACTGTAACACATCGCGCCTACCTTTTTTCACACATCAAAGTCCTTTTTTGTACTTTTGTATGCCAATGGTGTAGTAAATCTCCTCTAAAGTGGATAGCTTAACGCGTTAACCTTATATTGCAAGACATTAGCGATTTTTCTTCTTTTTTTCTTCGCATTAGTGATTAATAATAAAAGAAGAAGGCGGGATCCGACTTTTATTATCCACCAAACAGTCGTAACTGGCATCTTCAGACCATTTATTAAAGTACTTTACTGTCTGTTTTTCACAAGGAATAGTATATAAGGTGTTTATAGACCAAACACTTTATAGCAAAGTGGGAATTTTGCATTTGGAATAAAATTACTGGTCGTGCTTTAAAGCTATTCCTGCAAAATTTCAAATATTTTGAGTCTTTTCGGGAGAATCACTGATATAGTGCGTTTTAATCAACTGAACTATACACGATTTTACGTAACATATTAACGTTCCCCTCCCCTTTTTTTAAACATGTGAGTATAAATCTATTTGCACATAAATGGGCCATCATTCCAGTACTAAAGCCAATATTGTAAGACTTCTGCTAATTTCCAAAAATCTTTTTCAGCAAAATGATGAATTTTTTTTAGTCTTACGCCAGGAATTCTTTTCTGAAAATATATTAATCTAAAAAACTAATGATGTAAAAACCAAAGCCACACTGCAAAATCAGAGCTCTTAAACACGTGTCTCAATGGGCTTACTTACTTACCTTTTCTGTTATCGGTGATTACTTCCAAAATAATGAATTTCTTTTCAAGGTTTTCATTTCATTGTTTTTGGATGCCTTACAATTGGGCATTTTCCCAAAAATATCTTCTACAGTATTGAGCAAGAGATTTGGGGTGGCGACTGCTGCACGTGTGTCAAAACAGATGCTTCGGAACACCCAAATTTGAACCAATTAAGATTAACAAATATTAACACACAACAAGCGTGTTTGTTTTCAGTTAGGCTATACCTAATCTTCAAAACCGTTCCGGAATTAGCATGCATGCCACATGGTTTCGGAAACAATAATTATGTATGTGCAGTGACCTTTTCTACCAATAAGGTTTTTTTTTATTGTTTTCCTTAATTACAAACTATACGTCAAACTAATGACAATTGTTGTTAATGACTCATCAACCGCATCAGCTTGAAACAACAGACGCGAACTTAACCCCACCTTCACGGGGTTATGGTATGCCGTCAAAGTCGAGGGGGGGGGGGGGTTGTTTTTGCCACACCCAAGAAATATTTTTATAGTATTTTTTAATTATTATGCCAATATTGCTCTATACGCTATTTAAATTTTAAATGTAAACTAGTCAATTTGCCATCATTTAGAGCTGAAAAACCGCAGAAAATCCGATATTCCTACCTCTTTTTAGCGCACAATCGGATTTTTCGCCTATTTTCCCCCCTCTTCTCTGTGGAAAATATTAAAACCAATTTGGGTGGCCGACTCGCTGGACTTTATACGTCCACTGTGACGCCTACTAGGTATATAATAATTATTTTGTGGAGGGGTATCATGGAAAGGGGAGGATCAAGCTATGGACCACTGGTATCAAAACCATAAGCAAATCGGGTTCTTTATTAAACGAATTACAAAAAAGGCTTGGTATAGACGAGGTTAAGCCCTTTATACTTTGTCCAGTCGCAGCAGCGATTGGCGTGGTGCGCAAAAATCGCTCGCGCGACTTTAAGTAAAATCACGGCTTAGGTTTGCAGATCAAAGACTATTTTGATTGGTCACATCAAGATCTTAAAAATGCATACAGATATGTTAGAAGGGCCTATGTTGATTGGTTATTCGAAGATTGGTAAGGTTTAACGAGCAATTTTAACAACAACTTTTAACCTCTCCGACCTCCGACCAAAATGCAATCGAAATTTAAACTAGGTGCGGGCTAGTTTAAGAAGTTGTTTTAGTGTGTGTTTTCGCCAAGTGCAACGGCTATGCACTGTCCAATTGACAATCAGCAATGGTGTACATCATTCCCGCCCAATTTGTTGTAGCAAGCAGACCACCTTAAACGCTCGGAAAGCTATAATATACACTTTGTACGCTTAACCCCAAACACAATAGGGCTTTATACAACTCAAGTTGAAGCGTTCTTTAATAACGACGATGTTACTCGTGGTTTAAAGCTTCTGTTTAAGTCAGCAAATGGTTAAAAATATTTAAACGGTTTTGCTTACGAAATTTTAAATTATGGCGATTTTAAGCTAATCGGTTTAGCTAAACCAAGTTTATGGAATACGGGCCAAGGTTGTTTTTTTAGATATTAACAGACGTTTTCAAAATGTTTTAGAAAGTGGTGCAAAAGAGTGTTAAAAAGTTTAATTTCTAAGCACTGGTTTGCGTGTAAGCTACAAACCGTTAGCTTTTCTTACCATTTAAATAATTTAGGTTTTGCAATAGATTTCTTTACTATTTGGCTATAGAGAAGTATAATATGGTTCAATACAAAAAAGACACAAGCGTGAATTAGTATTTGCTCCAAACAAAATGAGAAATTTCAGAATTTTTATATCAAAGAAAACGTTTTAAACGTTACTCTTTCAGTATGGGCGATATGTATCGTTTATTTCACTTCAACACGCGTGTTTTGGGGGGGCCATTTTCACACTAAAGCGTACCCTTTTTGAGCTCACAGAGGGTCAAAATTCATATCTATCTGATATACACAACAAAACTCAATGGAATTGTCCTGTTAAGAAGAGAAGGAGGGCCTCTTAATTTTTCTTCTTTCCTAAATTATCTTTTAACACTACTTAACTGCTGAAAACGTGAACAAAGTACAGGAAACCCATGGAAAACACTCAAAGCCGAGAACTTACCTATTTAAAGTTGTTTTTTATCATGATCTATTAAAAAAGAAATTCAAAAGTCCTTCACAATAGGACCTAGTTATGGACTAAGTCTTCGTAAATACATGCCTTTATGTGTTTTATAATGTCGACAAACTTTTTTTTTAGTTTTAAACACAGCTCATTATCATTAGGGGTAATATGAACCAATACCCAATTCCATGCCAAAGCAATGGATACCTTTGTTGTGTCCACCTTTTTGGGTGCACCAAATGGTGAGAGTTTTCAAAATATCTATAGAAAAGGTTTATACCCAATTGTTTAAAAAAGTGAACTGAAATAAAATATTCCTTACGGGGGTCGTTGTATTTTTCGAGAGAGCAACCTTCAACAATTTATCACGACTAATAATAAAAACTTATGATAATAACCATGATAACTAACCACAGCAATTAGCAGACTGAGATTGCATTATTATTCATGACGAATTGTGGAAGGTTACACTTTGGCATGTTTGGGGAATGCAGTGACCCCAATATTTCAGTTCACATACATTGGTTAATAATTGGATTTTTAAATCCAATTGTTAATCAATGCATGTTTAAAAACTCTTCTTATTTTGAAAATTACTCTGCCTTTTGTTCCACCAAAAGAAGCAGGCAGGAAACAATGGTATTTACTATTTTTGGTAAGGAATTAGTATTTTCCCTGTTAACAATATAATAACATATTTACTAATTTTTAGCAAAAACTTTGTGGACAATGGACATTAAATGCTAAAACGCAATATATATTCCGAAAATATTGCATGAGGAAGAAGTGACTTTCTAAAAGTAATCAGTTTGTTTTTATTTTTTTCTTTCCCCCACCCCCAGTTCCCCCGGCTAGAAGAAAAATGACAGATTTTTGGTAAAAATAAGCGATTTGGAGAAAAATCACTAAATTTTGAGGAAAATATGATTTTGTTTCAAAACTGAGTAAGAATCTCCAAATGTTTGATAATTTTCCCTCCAAAAATTCACTCCCCCCCCCCTCAAAAAAAGTCTGGCGTCACCACAGTAAAACAGCGCTTTACGCTCTGCGTGAATTTGAAAGGATCTACAAATGATGCTCTGCTCTCCACGGTCACGGAATTGCTCCAATGACTCAAGTACATAAATACCGATTTCTCCCAGAGGGTGTTTTGAATCAATCCCATGATGCATAGCAATGTACCTATACCGTACTGTACTAACACATGTCAGTACTTAGGGATAAAAAGTGTTCCAAAAGTTTAAGAACCACAAGACATTTCATAATCATGCAAAAAATGCCATAAGTACTAACGCTTTGTGGGCTAAAATGAGCGTTAAAGTTAGGGTTTTTATGTGTTAAGAATAGGATTTTTATGGGATCACATGACCCTATTGAGGTGAAATTTCCCAAAACTGGTGCATTGTGGGATTGACTCAAAACACCCTCTGATTTCTCCTAAGAGTCACATTTTATGTTGACATTTGCTTACTAGCATATCATATCAAAAAAAATTATGTCATTAGATAGCACATGTACATACCTTCAATTTGATACGCTTTGAATGTGTTTTAAGGAAATTAGAAGGGAGTGGTAACCACCCCTCCTCCCCTCAGGACGTGTTATACAAAAATAGCCCTGGATGACGCGGGAACCAACATATATTAAAAATAACCCATTCTATACTACAAGAACAACACCCCGGCGTCATTTAGCTTTGAGATCACTTTGTATTACTGGTAGAGTCACAAACTTTTTTTTCTTTCTGTATTTTTATGCCCTTTGTTTGGGGTCTGGTGGTAAAGCGAAAACATACAGAATGCACCAACAGACCCCCACAACAGTCTTGGTTACAAAATACAGCAAAGGGAGTGACTGAATCTGAAACCCTATAGAAGATATTTTGAGTTAGATACCCTTAGTTTGATACCCATGGGCATCCGATCAAAATCCACTCAGGCCAGGGTATATGAATAAAATGCTTTCAATAATGCATGGCAGAACAGAGGAATTCATTTTTTTTTTGCCAATTTTACTTCCTTTGTCACGAGTTTGCTTTGAATTCACGATATCTGCCGGGGACTATCTGATAATTGTTAAGTTCAGTTTTTAAACTCCGCAGATCGAATCTGCGTTTACCGTTAAGTCATTAAATACTATTGAAAACCACTGCACACGTCTCCCCTTAGCACTGTGGACACCAGATGTAGTTTGTTTACATGCCTAAGTCTTTCTAAATACAATAAATGAGTCCAACGTATCTAGAATCACAAGACAGGAAACCACATAATCCAAATGCATCCTTAGAACATTTTTAATGCCCAATATCATGAAAATCCAATAGAAATTTGGAAATTGTGGACAGAGTTTCAGAAGTTCCTGTGTTATTGTTGACATGAGAACAAAAAAAGATGTCAATGAGTATTTTCTACCCCAGTCAATATTGGGATAACTACTGAAAATCTGAAAATTCACCTGTTACATCTGGTGTTCCCCAGGGTACAGTTTTAGGGCCGTTGTTTTTGATGTACATCAACGACCTATAGCTGACTCTACCACCTCACAACCGCCTGTTTGCAGATGACTGCATCTTATATCGTGAAATTTCATCCAACAGCGATACTGTCATTCTATAGCAAGACATAGATTCACTGTGTGTGTGTGTGGGGGGGGGGTAATATAAATTGGCAGATTAGCTTCAATGCTTCAAAATGTTTTACTATGCATTTGACCCATAAGAAAAATCAAATTATTCATCAATATCAAATGGGGAGCTCCATCCTGCAGAAAGTAGATCATCATCCGTATCTAGGAGTGGGGTTGTCTAAGATCTTTCTTGGTCAAAACAAATCTATCAAGTTGCTACTGGCGCAAATAATATCCTTGTCATGCTGAGAAGGAACTTGAGATGTTGTGATGAAAGAAAAATGCCTACAAGACAGTGGTACGGCCCAAACAAGAGTACTGCAGTCCCATATGGTCATGATGGGACCCTCACAAACAGACCCTTACAGAACAGTTGAAAAGGTTCAGTGCATGGCAGCACGCTTTGTAGCCAGTGATTATAGACGTGAAGCCAGTGCATTAACCCAGCTACTCCATCAACTTGAATGGGAAAGACTGCACTGGACATTGGACGTTTAAGAGCTCGTCTGATCATTTATAAAGAATTCAATCATCCAACCCCATCCAACATTGACCACATCAAGACCACATTTGACCCAGTAATTTTAAACAGGCAATCCAGAAATGTCCATCCTAATAATCTCAAAAGAATCTCTGTCAACAAGGACTGCTACAAGTTTGCTCTCTACCCATATACAAATTTTGAGACACATGGAAAAAGTACTGCGTATCGCCAAGTAAAAAAAAAAATACTTTAAAACATAAAGGCCGGTATTCACAGAGAATTTAATCCTGGCTTAACTTTTAGTCCAGGATCAGGACTAAGTCCTACTAGAAGGACCTCTAAAAATTCATCTTCTTTCCTATAGTAGCTTTTTCTGCTGAAAATACAAAGAGAAAGTACAGGTAGACACTCAAAGCTGAGAACTTATACCTATTTAAAATTGTTTCTCTTTCATATTCTGTTTTTTTTTAATTAAAGGGTCTTTCTAGATGGACTTATTCCTGGACTAAGAGTTAAGCCAGGACTAAGTTCTTTTGTGAATACCGGCCAAAAAGTGTAAAAATTGCCGCCACCACCTAGAGCTACGAGCTAAATCTTATTTGAAAAAAAACCTATATGCGAGGGAAACTGAGTAAAACTTTTTTTTTGGGGGGGGGGGCTAAGCTGGGAATTATTCGCAAGTACAAAAATTGTGAAATTTATAATTTCCTATAGGAGCAAATACTAAATTTAGCCCATGTTTTATATTGAAATTAAGCAAATCAAAATCGCCTTTTGTTCTAACTTTGACCTTGATAAAGTCTCTAAATCATAGATTTGTTGTTTTGATAAAGCAAATCTAATATACTTCCATTGTTGAAAAAAATGAAAGAATCGACTGAAAAATAAGCCAGATATGACAAATTTTGTAATCAAACCTCTTTTTCCTCCATTCCAATGGGGTTTATAAAATCCAAAAGAGTTAAAACATTTGCAATTTTCAGGAATACCTTAAATGTGAAGGATAAGTCTGTAGAATTACTTTTTCCAACTGAAGAATTGACAGAAAAGGAAGAAACTTTAATTTATTGTGGAACTGATATTAGATGTGTTTTATAAATGATATAGTGATTGCATTAAGGTCAAGTCAAGTTCATCTTTAATCCTTGCACATTTTTTTTTTTTGATTCACGTAGTATAATGACACAATGATATGGATGCCCCAAACCCGGGTCCCAAAATCTCTCGTTGCACCTTTAACTGAGTTAAGTTAATAAAGCTAAGTATTGTCAAGTTCAGTTGGGGTGACTATTGATACCCATGACTTGACTCAGTTGACTCATCACCCAACTCAACTCAATCTCGTGAATACAAGTAAAAGCAGCACATTTTCTCTCTATTCGCTCGCTCTGAACTCCAACTCAAGTTATTGCAAAGCAAAAAGTAGTAAGTAATAAAGGAAACCAAACTAGCGAATTAAAAACATTTATGCAAGAAAATATCTGATTAAATAATTTTTTTTGTCAAATAAACTAAGATCTTACCAAGAGATTCATCAGTTCTTCTTCAGCTGTTCTTTCAGCAGCAGCAGGAGCCCCGACTGGAGCGGCATGGACCACGCAGACACCAGCCAACATAGCCGCAATGAGTAGCGTCCACCGCCTCATCATGTTCCTTGCTCTAATTCATAGTCCCTTGTTGAGACAGACACTCTTAGGCTTCACCAGATTTAAAACGTGTTCCAAAATCGGACTACAACACTAAGTTCTGGTCTAAATTACGACAAATTGACACGGGTTTATGATATCTACTGATATCATTTGGACAAAACCGACATCCCTCTTATACTGAGATTAGTTATACCGATAATATCATCTCAGTTAATAGTACTGACTCGTTTGACAAATAGGTTACACTTGAACGATTTTGGACTCTACCAAACCAGAGCTCAATGGGGTCGATTTGACCCAATGCTAGCTTGACATATGCAGCCGTAACCGAAAGCAAGCAAGAACACACAAACGCTTATTTCACGGTGAAGGAAATGCACACTTCAACCATGAAATAATATTTATGGCTTTGTAAATATTTATATCTTAAGATTTTAATATGTGTAGCGGAAATGTATTTCTTTAAATTAACCCTCATGACGCTACCTGCAGCTGCGGTGATTGCTTAGAGGCAGTGGCGGATTAAAGAGTCAGCAGTGTCACAGCTGCTGACAGGGCACCCCCTAAAATTGGGGCCCCTCGGACACCACTTATCGCCCACTAAAGTACGATATTGAGTTGCTTCTTGACGCTAAGGGGCCCCACCTTAAGCTGATGACAGGGCTCCTTTTCCTTAAATCCTCCGCTTAGAGGCTATGAGAACCTGGCAGACATATCTCCCGGACATCTCTTTAACAATTGCGCACATTTTTCCTTTAACATTCTTATTCGTTATTCGTCTTAACGTGAATATAGAACGTCAAGAGCATTCCAGACTCTACAAAACAGAGGCCAGCACGTGGTTACGGGAGACATGAAAATTGCTTTCTTTTGTTAGCAGCTTAATTGTATTCCATGGTACGGCATGGCCCTCCTTATCGTCCGTATATCAGCAAAGGTTCTATATAGATAGAGAGGCAACACTTACGTAATCTTTAGAATTCACCGTCTCGATGTTTTGCCGACCACAAAGAAAACCTAGAGTACCAACAATAGAAAAGCAATGGCTGCCTCCAGCTCTTCCACATACTGTGGTGCCGCTTTGCATATACACTAATCGGTAGTGATACAAATTAATTGTATGTGTTAGAGGTGACCAGGTGAAGGTACCTGTCAATGTGCTCAGATACTCTTTTCTCATAATGCAATGCGTCCGCTTAGGTGCAAAGATGAGTCCTGAGTGCGCGGTTTCTTTAAATCAAGACAACTGATGTGTATTTTCATTCGTTGTGTGGCCATGGGTAGGACAAAATGTAACCACCCAATGCACAACATTCAAAAACTGATATTTTGCGGCTTGTTATGTTGTATCGAATTGATTATGTGTGTATACAAGCAACCCAAACTGATTAATTATTCCGTGCAATATTCAAAATGTCAGCGCCCAGCACGGGCGACTGGTTTTGAATGCGTTTCACCCCTTATTTATCAGAGCTTTGGTAATGTTTATGTTCCTCTGTAGATCAGTGCCCAGGTCATCATGCATCCGATTGGGTAACTTTCTACTTTGTTTATACAAACCACATTTTGAGTTTGCTTGATTGACAAGGGTTATAGACTATTCATAGCCAGCCATTTTGGTGGACAAGATTAAATATAGACGATCCAGTACTACAATAACATTCACTTGTCAATGATCCCTGTGAATCGCTAAACTTGGATCGATTGACAGCTTATGTATTGTAGTCCTGGAATGTATGCATTTTCCTTCACCAACAGGTCTGGTGGCTGACGTCATATTGAATACGATCTATAACTTTATTCTAACGGCTTGGAAATTATGGATTTGGCATGCAAAGCAACTTGTCATGCCCTATCCTATCTTTCAATGAACAGGAGCAGGCCTGTATTTTTTTTTGGGGGGGGGTTATTATAGTTTTCAGCCTGCAGACAATAAACCCAATTATCAAAGTATCACATTTTCACATTTGTGAAGTAGTGAGTGATTTCATATAGGGCCATTTATTAAATGGAATATTTTTATCGATGCCAATTGTGAGATACTTTTCATCACAATGAAATGTAATGAAACGAAACGCATCTAACGGATTCGTCAAAAATTCGCTCGCGAAGACACTCATTAGCCTATATATTTTGATGCCATTTTTTTTTTTTTTTTTTTGTTTTAACCACAGAAGTAGCTAAAGCTAACTTGCCTTTACCTCAAAAATCCAATATTGTATTTTTGTTTCACAGCTATCGAGAAATCTTCAAATAAGCAATATTACTGTCCCCCTGTCCAGCCCACCGTAAATGGAAGTTAAAGAGGCATTTCAAGACTCGTGCGCCGACTTACCTAAAAATATTGAGCTTTTTATACATCTAAACGGTGGTCATAGTATGTGTGCTATCTTACAGGAAATTTCAATCTGCTCTTGAAACAAATTCATAATTTTGTATTTTCTGTCTGTAAACGACCAGTACAACAGAGTGGCAGCGTGATGCCAAACATTTGCACAATAAAAAAAAGACATGTCAGGATAACTGCAATTTGGGAATAAACTTTTTTGGTTATAGGTTCTGGATAAGTAAACAATAACCAAAAAGAGGTGTAGGATCACCTTTAAAAACGAAAACAACAACACATAGAGCCCATAGGCTATAGCTAATTTTCTATCATAGACTTATTTGAAACTGAGTTTAAAACTTCGTTTGGACTTATCTGAGTAGATTACATTGACCACACACTAGTACTACAGTCTACCTTTTCTTATAAGTGGGATGATCTGTCAACCCCAAACGCATACGGTATGACTTCAAGTCATTTTCAAGTCACTAAGCAAGCAATAGTATGAAATACAAACAAAAATTGAGGTGTGATTGATCACAGAAAGACTGGACCAAGATAGTAAAAGAATGACCTGGATTCTGCAACCAGTGTACATATTGAGTGCGTAAGTTTTGAGTGGCTCTTTGTCCGTTACACCCACGCATAAACACGAAAAGATTCCATGAGTCTTCATTGAACCATGACGTGGACGCATAACCTTGCCAGTCTTCCATAGCATTTTTCTGAAAGAGAGAGACCAAATGAGCTTGAATTATCATGGGAATTTATTAAACACACAAATACAGTCATATTTATTTGAATTAACAAAGGAATATTGCATTATGCACAATTTCAATACAAAAATAAAATGCGACAGTTATGGGAAATCCCGGTTACTTCCATTTTCAACTTCCAAAGAACGGCAACTGTGTTTGTTGCTATAATTTAATATTCCGATTTAAGCGGCAAGGCAATCTACTAGTCCATGTGTCGGTGTGTCCACTACGGGGTTTGACAATCTGTCTATGAAGCTCAACTTAAAAATTATTTGACATCGTATCGATTCACACAAAAATCTTTGCGGGGTGTCAATTTTGTCCCTGTAGTGACACGGGTAGTGACTCGTGAAATAGGTCAAGGTCCAACATGTGTAAATGTAACTCTATACTAGCATTATACTTTTATCCCAACTTACATGTGTAAGTAAATACAAGGGACTATGTTTAAAAAAACCACATTTCACATAAGTAATTCATGCCGTTCTTTGATGCTTCTCAAGAAGCTATACAAAATGGCATGTCACCAGGGGGGGGGGGGCGGGGAGGGGAGTGGGGTGCGATGGGATTCTGCGTGATATGGACCCACCCTAGAGGGCTTCTCCGTGCTAGGATTACTGTATAGCCGTGAACGGTGTAACACCCATTGATTTGATCTTTCATTTTTTAATTGCCTTGTTGTTTATAGTATTAACATGAGTGAGACCTCATTAAAAGTTTTAGGTCTTTGATAGGCGTTCTGAGAAAATTAAGTAATTTATTTTATGGCCTGGTATAAAAATGTTGATGGACGCATACAATGTTGCAGTAGGCCTAATATAACTATGCCTCTCTGGAGATTTGGGATATTCTGAAAGGGAGGGACTAAAACTGTAGTACTGGGTTTTAAATAGTCCTACAAGAGGGGACCTTTTTCTTACAAAATACTATAAAAAGTTGTGCTGTAATGGGTGAGAAAATCCTCATGAGGACTTTTCTCACCAGTTACATTGAACTTTTACAGTATTTTGAAATGAGAAAAAGGTCCCCTCTGTAGGACTAACCCTGGTTAAAACCCATGTCTTTATAAAGTTAGTCTCCCTTCAGAATACCAGCCTTTATATTGTGGGCTCAAGTCCTACTTCAAAGATTCCACAGGTCCTTTCATTGAAGTATCAGAATGAAACATACCAGCAATTATTTCATGAGCACAAGTTCTTTGACACTGCAATATTATTACTTTTCAGCATAGGAGAAGTAATTCATTCCTTATATATCAATCACATATGACACAACTAAGTTGCTACCTTTCTTGGCCCTTAGGGCCTACAGAAGATAAACTCCAATTGGACTGCAAGTTCCTTGCCATCCCGGCCAACCAAGGCATTATTCTTTTATCATTAACATACAATTTTCTAAGAACATAATTCATCGGTTTCCAGTATAAGCCGATTCTCACAGCAAATTACCGTGGCACTGCTTGTAATGGCAACAACGGTCTCATCGACCCTCACATCAATATACCCCGGACCACGCCATGGATAAGCAAGAACTCTCACTTATTTTATAATTTGAAATCTAGTCCTATGTTTAGCAAGAGCTGCCATGTTTTTTCCAATTGACGGGGGGGAATGTTACGTGCCTGAGCTGCTTTCTGCAACGTGTAAAATAGGAGGATCAAAATTATTGTTGAATTCAGAGACGTTCTCCAGTTGTGGATCGTTGGCTTTACAGAAATGTTAGCAGGATCACCACGTCTTTCAACGTAGCAGGGCAACGTAGGCGAAGGCATCCTGAAATAAAAGCTTTGTTTTATGTGTTTGTCTAAAGTTCATTTAAAATTTTTGCACATGAATAGATCTGTAAAAGAAAAGTATGGGCCAGATACGTGTCATTGCATGTCTGATATTTGATGCGGGAATGTACTAATTTTTTGTGAACCATAATGTAATTCGCGTGAATTGTGGGTTAAACGTTCACAATAGGGGTAGTTGACTTTGTGCATAGCAAAATAAATACGTCTTTTTAAAGTATTGTGTCACAGTGACGTCCTAGATTATATCGTGCACAATGAAAAAGGATTCCTTGAATGAACCTTGGGTATGTTAGGATCAATACTGAACCCAACTAAAAACACTGCCAGATTTAGGTCAAATTTATTGCACTTTTCCCAGGTATATGGCGTAACAGGCGGGAGGGCAGAGGGGACAGTTGCCACCCCCAGAAAGCTTTGACTGTGAAGAAAAAGCGTATGCAGCTGCGGGCCTTTTTTGTCAGCTCACCGGGAAATTGTCACTTCCAAGAGTGAAATCTGCTCAAAACCAAAAATAGGGCAAAGTTTGTCCTATTTTTGGGGTAGCATTGGTTGAAACAAGAACTAAAGTGAACATTTAATAGTTCCGCAGGAATGCAAATAGAATTGATGTGATTTGTGTCAAGGAGGGACCAGAACCATCATATATTTGGGTTTGGTGGATGACATCATTGTGGTGCCATTGATTTTATAGAGAGTAATAGCAAATCCAGGTGACTGGTGTGAATCTATTCATGAACTGATTATAATCAATAGTTTCACAAATGATGTCACTGGTATTGTATTCGTTTTCGGTCCTGTTTTTGCAGCGGAATGTTACACAACTATTTGAGAAAGGTTTGATCGCTCATTTCCCTGTTTTTCCTGGGACCTATAAATGAAATTTTCATGAGGATACATATTTCTCTATTTTGCACTTGATTGGTTGTGCTTGTACAACGTCGGCTAAATCTATTGTTTATTGGACCACAATTGAAAAAAAGAAAAGAAAAGCTGGGTTTTGACTTGCCGCCGGCTGTATCGGCCCTGTAGAGAAGCTGCTTGAATTTTCTGTCGTGCACGACAACAAATACTAAATCACTCCAAGATGGCGTATTCGGCATATTAACTTCAGGTGTGATTTTCTCCATCGTTTAAGTTTCTAATATGAAGAAAAACTTTTTCGAAGAGAAATGGGGTGGCCACTTTTCTAATATCCTCGTGTCTCTTTTAAGATTAAGAGTGCGTAGTATAAGAAAATGGGTTACTGTTTCTTGTCGCACAGGGTGTCCCCACCCCCTCCCCAAAACAACTAAAAGCGTCCTCATCTTTACCCTTTATTTGAGGGTAATATAAATTAATGTTTACATCTTGTATGGTACACACTAATCAATATCGCTTTTCAAAATGAAAAAAATTACAATAAGCTTGAAATCTCATGAGCTATAGGTATTTTATAGAAAATGACTTTTTTTTTTTTTTTTTACTTTGGTGGTTGTGAAAGTAATCATTGTCCGGGCTCCATATACGGCAACGGAATAAAGCCATGAAACTATGTTGCGTGAAGAGTCAACTGAATCGATTTGCCCTATTGTTCACCATGTTTCCCGGACTGTGAGGCCCGAGGACTATATCTCCCACCACACCGGTCGTTTCGTCCGCAGGTCAGGTTTTCAGATCTATATTTGCATGGGCCTTTAACATGGCAG